>CAXASF010000121.1:32500-35000 GCA_963971475.1 Chrysops caecutiens | reverse complement strand
TTTATGGCCTGTCGGAGTTGTTTCTTAGCGTCCTTGTGTTCGGCAGATCTGGACGATGTCTCGGGCTTCGATTTGGCTCTTTGCGCTAGTCGTCGTTTCTTAAGGCAGGCTTTCCGTAGCTCAGCTATTTCGTCATTCCACCAGTAGGCCGCTTTTCTTGCATTCCGAGGTGATCCGTTACGGGGCATTGAGGCATTGCAAGCGTCATGTAACAGACGCATAGTTGCGTCAACAACTTGTCCCGCGTCTCTCAGTGTCGTTTGCGATAAATTTTCTTCGGCTCTGTAGAGTTCCCTGAGTAACACCGTTTGGTTAAGTTTCCTAACATTCCATCTTTTTTGTCTTTTGTTTTCCCTTACGGGTTGTCTTTCTTGGCTCTTCGTTTTGACTTCCATCACGATGTACTGGTGATCGCTGCCGGTGTAGTCCTCAATCACCTTCCAATTTGCCAAGAGATGTCCTACATGCTCGGTCGTTAAAGTGATGTCCGGGATTGTTTCCGTGTAGCCTGGGCGCCTGAAGGTTGAGACGGAGCCTATGTTCTGCACCGTGAGGCAAAGTCTGGCTGCCATTTGAAGGATATATTTACCCCTGCTGTCGGTCGTTGGTGATCCCCATGCGGTTGATTTAGCATTAAAGTCTCCAGCCACAATGATATCTTTGTCTAGTTCTCGGAGGGTGTCTTCAAGTTCGTCAATTTTTTCACGGAAACTTGCCATGCTTTCATTTGGGGTGAGGTAGCAGCTAACGATGGTAAGTCGTGAGCATTTTACCCACACAAAGCCGTTGTGGCTTCCATGCTCTATTATTGGATATTTAACGATGTCCGGGATCCATATTGCTGCGGTGTTTAATTTGTCTGGGAACCATCCATAAGTGTCCTTGTTTTTATACTGCTCGCTTATGATCACCGCTGAAGCTGCGTATTCCAGTGTGAGCTGAGTCAGTAGTTGATCGGCGGTTTTGCTTCTGTTCAAATTGCCCTGGAGAATTTTCATCATCGTTTGTATTCTCTTGCATTTTCTAGGGCTATTTTATATGCCTGGCACCTTCCGGACCCCATTATGTGAGTCAACTGTGCTCCTTCATCTTGCAGGCCAGCACACAGTACGCATTTAAGTGGTGGGTTTAAGCAATTTCGCGCCTTGTGGTCTGTTTTTCCACATTTATAACACATGTTACTGCGGTCCGGCCCATCCAATTTCTTGATATGTGCCCATATCCAAGGCACCTAAAGCATCTTGTAACAGTGAGTCTCCTCCTGATGCGGCAAACCACCCAACCAATTTTAATTTTTCCTGTAGCTAGGAGCTTGTCTGCGTGTTCATTGTTAAGTTCCACAAGTGCGATTTTCTGTCCCCTAGTGTTTGGACCTAGTACCGCTATTTTCCAAGGTTGCTCTAGTGTCTTGGCTTTGGGTGTCTCGGATAGTTTTTCCGCGTCATGTGCTCTAACTCCTCGCCGTGGGTCGGTTGACTTGAGGATTGTGTACAGGCTTTTCTCTATATCCTCCTTCTCAGCACATGCGTCCAGATCACGGATTTCTATAGTTGTTCTCGTGCCTATCTCTCGTACACTGCCTGATTCTCCGATTGCGTCCTTCACGGCCATGCAAAATTGTGCCACGTTCTTCGAATTTTTGTCTAGTACCAGCAATACTTCCCCAGCTCTAGTCTTACGTATAGTCCGCACTTTTGTCTCTGTCACTTCTGGGTCTACCGTTTTTTTCATTGCAGCTAATACGTCCGCGTATGATTTGTTCTCTGCAGGCCTGATCAAGATAATCTCTGGCGCCTTCTCGGATTTGGGCCTTGTACGGTGTTTTGTGGGTGGGTTGTTTCCTTCCGCCTTTTTTCGGGTCGGGGTTGTATTACGTCTAGTGGCTTGATGAAACTCCTCTTTTTCGGTTTCTGGCTCCTTTTCGCGTGGTTTTTTCCTTGCGTCAGGTTCAATTGGGCTTGTGGCAGCCCTCTTGCTCAAGTTTGGAATTTCTGGTTCCTTTTTGTCATCGCATATGGTCGATTTATGAGTCTCCTGCTCAGCTTTCTGCCACGATTTGCGGCAGGTCGCAATAACATCGAGCAGCTCAGTCATCTCGTCAACGCTGTCCTGGACTACCTTCGAGATATTTTTCTGCTTCTTAATGGCCGTTTTAATTTCTCGAAGTGCCCTTTTGCATTTGGCAAGCGCTGATTCCTCTTCCGCTCTCATTTTCAAAATAAGTTTTTGTCTAGGTGATCCCCCATACAGTTGGTCATTCAGGATTTGCGTTTTTTCTACGTTTTTTTGTATGTTGTGTTGCAGGGCTCCCTGCTACGTCTATATTTGCTACAGCTTCGAGCAAGTTCCTTGTTTCAGATGTAGCTTTGTCTGGTGGTGTCCTTGTCACTTTCGTGCTTCGGCTAAAGGCTCCAGGAAGAATTATTTCGTCTGTTCTTCGGTTAAAGAGATCGTCGTTTTGCGGCGTGTTGATATCTCCTTTGCAATTTTGATTTTGATT
>CAXASF010000121.1:0-2500 GCA_963971475.1 Chrysops caecutiens | reverse complement strand
TCATTTTCCTTTGTCGAGTAAAATGAGACGTTGCATTTTCCATCTTTTGTCAAACGTACCTTCTGCTAAACATGCGTTGTACATGTTCAACAGGAGGGAAGGGCATTTTTGTACTGCGATTTTAAGTATTTCGGCAGGTATGCCATCTGGACCGGGGGCCTTGTTAGGTTTGAGTGATGCGGCTGCTGTCTCTAGTTCACTTGCACTGAAAAGTGGTATTTCGTTCTCTGGAACGTCTTCAATTGTATCGGGTGTTCTCACTGGATGGGTTGGAAATAATGCGTCTACTATATTCGAGATGATATTGGGATTCTTACAGCTGCCACTTGTTTGCGTCTTTAGCTTTTTCATGACAATTTCGTACCCCAGACCCCATGGGTCGTTGTCGACGTCCTTGATCAACGCTTTCCAGCACTGCGATTTACTTCGCTTTATGGCCTGTCGGAGTTGTTTCTTAGCGTCCTTGTGTTCGGCAGATCTGGACGATGTCTCGGGCTTCGATTTGGCTCTTTGCGCTAGTCGTCGTTTCTTAAGGCAGGCTTTCCGTAGCTCAGCTATTTCGTCATTCCACCAGTAGGCCGCTTTTCTTGCATTCCGAGGTGATCCGTTACGGGGCATTGAGGCATTGCAAGCGTCATGTAACAGACGCATAGTTGCGTCAACAACTTGTCCCGCGTCTCTCAGTGTCGTTTGCGATAAATTTTCTTCGGCTCTGTAGAGTTCCCTGAGTAACACCGTTTGGTTAAGTTTCCTAACATTCCATCTTTTTTGTCTTTTGTTTTCCCTTACGGGTTGTCTTTCTTGGCTCTTCGTTTTGACTTCCATCACGATGTACTGGTGATCGCTGCCGGTGTAGTCCTCAGTCACCTTCCAATTTGCCAAGAGATGTCCTACATGCTCGGTCGTTAAAGTGATGTCCGGGATTGTTTCCGTGTAGCCTGGGCGCCTGAAGGTTGAGACGGAGCCTATGTTCTGCACCGTGAGGCAAAGTCTGGCTGCCATTTGAAGGATATATTTACCCCTGCTGTCGGTCGTTGGTGATCCCCATGCGGTTGATTTAGCATTAAAGTCTCCAGCCACAATGATATCTTTGTCTAGTTCTCGGAGGGTGTCTTCAAGTTCGTCAATTTTTTCACGGAAACTTGCCATGCTTTCATTTGGGGTGAGGTAGCAGCTAACGATGGTAAGTCGTGAGCATTTTACCCACACAAAGCCGTTGTGGCTTCCATGCTCTATTATTGGATATTTAACGATGTCCGGGATCCATATTGCTGCGGTGTTTAATTTGTCTGGGAACCATCCATAAGTGTCCTTGTTTTTATACTGCTCGCTTATGATCACCGCTGAAGCTGCGTATTCCAGTGTGAGCTGAGTCAGTAGTTGATCGGCGGTTTTGCTTCTGTTCAAATTGCCCTGGAGAATTTTCATCATCGTTTGTATTCTCTTGCATTTTCTAGGGCTATTTTATATGCCTGGCACCTTCCGGACCCCATTATGTGAGTCAACTGTGCTCCTTCATCTTGCAGGCCAGCACACAGTACGCATTTAAGTGGTGGGTTTAAGCAATTTCGCGCCTTGTGGTCTGTTTTTCCACATTTATAACACATGTTACTGCGGTCCGGCCCATCGCAATTTCTTGATATGTGCCCATATCCAAGGCACCTAAAGCATCTTGTAACAGTGAGTCTCCTCCTGATGCGGCAGACCACCCAACCAATTTTAATTTTTCCTGTAGCTAGGAGCTTGTCTGCGTGTTCATTGTTAAGTTCCACAAGTGCCATTTTCTGTCCCCTAGTGTTTGGACCTAGTACCGCTATTTTCCAAGGTTGCTCTAGTGTCTTGGCTTTGGGTGTCTCGGATAGTTTTTCCGCGTCATGTGCTCTAACTTCTCGCCGTGGGTCGGTTGACTTGAGGATTGTGTACAGGCTTTTCTCTATATCCTCCTTCTCAGCACATGCGTCCAGATCACGGATTTCTATAGTTGTTCTCGTGCCTATCTCTCGTACACTGCCTGATTCTCCGATTGCGTCCTTCACGGCCATGCAAAATTGTGCCACGTTCTTCGAATTTTTGTCTAGTACCAGCAATACTTCCCCAGCTCTAGTCTTACGTATAGTCCGCACTTTTGTCTCTGTCACTTCTGGGTCTACCGTTTTTTTCATTGCAGCTAATACGTCCGCGTATGATTTGTTCTCTGCAGGCCTGATCAAGATAATCTCTGGCGCCTTCTCGGATTTGGGCCTTGTACGGTGTTTTGTGGGTGGGTTGTTTCCTTCCGCCTTTTTTCGGGTCGGGGTTGTATTACGTCTAGTGGCTGTTTGAAACTCCTCTTTTTCGGTTTCTGGCTCCTTTTCGCGTGGTTTTTTCCTTGCGTCAGGTTTAATTGGGCTTGTGGCAGCCCTCTTGCTCAAGTTTGGAATTTCTGGTTCCTTTTTGTCATCGCATATGGTCGATTTATGAGTCTCCTGCTCAGCTTTCTGCCACGATTTGCGGCAGGTCG
>CAXASF010000120.1:50000-57500 GCA_963971475.1 Chrysops caecutiens | reverse complement strand
TCTTTATCTACCTAAATATAATGCATCGGCTTCTCTGTATATATGTAGAAACTCGGACGAACTAATTCGCATGATTACATAGAATGCAGTCAATTTTGTTCTTCTGTGATTTTTAAGAGTTTGCTGAACACTTCCTTCCCTAAAGACTACATTTTGCCAGTGAGGCAAGTAACATTCACGTCGAACTATAATATATAAAGTGACTGGTAATGCATTGGATACTTATTTATGCGCCAACTATCTTCCGTAGATCCAACATAGTGAACGGACAAAAAGCTATCGATTTCATCTATATAAACTTTGCCCTCAACTCCACCTCAAACTCTTCCAAACTGTAATGAGGCACAGTCGTATCCCTTATAAACATATTTGTACATATATCTTAGGACGCATCTAACATTGGCTTGAGTTGTATTGTAAAAGTCCTGAGAAAAGCTTTTGCTGCATTTGCCATCTCTCATACAGACGGGGATACGATTCAATGAACTGCATGGACCGTGGATCATATGGTTTTTAACTAAATTATGAAGTTGTGGGAAATACATATATATTGTAAGTAAAATATATCTGGAATTTCCGTACAAACGAGCCAACTTTCATTTCCTACCTTTTCTGTTTTCTTTGAATTAAGGTTTTAAAGTTGTGCAGACAAAGGTTTGGAAATATGATATAATTTCAGATTTTTAATTTTTAACAGCTTTTTGCTCGTAGCGGCTAAATCAAGCATTCTAGGGGGTACGACCAACCCCCACTTTTTTCATTTCCCAACTTTTGGCCATATATCATATTTCTCTAAATTATGTTTTTGAATGTTGTAAGGATCACCCTTTTTAGTAATGGAATAATCACCCTGTTAAAATTTAGCAAAGACCCTTTAGTACGATCAAATTTAGCATAGAAACGTTATAACATTATACATTATAACACATTAGCATAACACATTATAACAAATTAGTGAAGACACAAAGATTATAAATTATAACAAATTAGTAAAGACACAAAGATCACACATTCGAACAAATTAGTAAAGACAATCACTAGTATAAGTATTAGCACAGAAATATAGATTATGTACTTACCTGATGCACTTACCTAGCATAGTTGCACAACATAGGGGACATATGAAGAAACGATACTAAGAACTAAATGTAATCGTTTCTTCATCAATTTTTGGTTCTCATGGGAACTTAATTCCCATGAGGTGATTAAACTTAAGTTCAATCTAGAAAAACCATTATAAATAGCCTAAGCATGATCGAATTAACCAGTTATTGTCTTAACGTCGAACAGGAGAGTTGTTTAATTAAGATAAGCACAGAGCACTGATTGGTGCTCTTCGTTATCTATACCAGTTCACGCATTATTGGTCGGTGCTTCACAAGAGCACTTCAATATGGTGAGCATTTAAGTCTCTACTAAATATATAAACATTACATGGCGATCCTGCCCACTTATCAAGGAGTCTTCAAATGGTTCAACGTGGCTGATAACCAAAGATGGGCGAATTATTGTAAAGATTGACTTAAAAAGAATAAATTATCAAGGAAGGAAGAAACCGACGTTAGAAGAGGAGCTCAAGAACCCACTAAATGGACCCAGGCCACGGTGTCCCGTCAAAGATCATAAAATCAAAGGAGAAAAACCAAAAAAGAAGCGAGGGGGAATACAGCGCCAGATTCGACGTCAACTGTCCATCTCCACAAATTGGCAGCAATCACGCCTGGCCCCTTCAAAACTAAACTATTATTAAAAATTAACAATTTAAAAAATTTAAAGAAGAATCTTAAGAAGCTAGATAAAGGAAAGATTGTACAAATTATTAAAGAGAATAGTGTTAATTAGCTGAAGCGTTGTAAAATTAACCATTGCATTGATTAATAAATTATAAATTGTAAATTGTATTGCTTATTAGGTTATAATGGGTGCATTCAATAGCAAACGTAAAGATTTGAAAGAAGAATTCATTATCAACAATAATAATGCTGCTTCCTCTAATATTTTCCAAGAAAGGAATCTTAGTGATTTCCAACTAGTGCTTTTAATTATTTTCTTGATCTTAGGATTTCATGCGCTTTCGTATTACTTAAAAAAATATCTATCAAAAACTGTTTCTAAGCAGGTTATGCAGAATGCATAATAATGGCATCAGACTTGCAAACCCTTTCTCAAGATTTAAAGAAAATTTTAGACAATTTTAAGAAAACTCCCAATAGATCCTATAGTTCACAATATTTATTGGAAAAGCAAATATGCATAAAAAAGATAAGAGAGGAATTTACAACGGGATATTTAGAATTTTTGAAAGCAGATAAAGACTTAGCTATAACCTTAAAAACAAATTTTGATAAAATTTATGCGCAGGTAAATGAAATTATTGATAATAAAGCTTCAATTTATTTGAGAACAAGTAATTCTGATACAGAAATTGTAAAAATGGCGTCATTTGACATAACTACAGCTATTAAGGTAATACCAGAATTTAAAGGTGAAATAAGAGAACTGGGCAATTTCCTGAATATAATAGAATTTCTACATGACACACTCAAAGATGACACTGAGAAAGCCAAGCTCATAAAATTCGTCTTAAAAACAAGACTAGCAGACAATGTCAAAAATAAACTTATAACATATTCTGCTCCAACTAATTTGAGAACTTTACAAGATGTTTTACAAAAAGTATTTAAGCCAAACAAAACTTCACTGTCAATACAGTCAGAATTGGCAAAGATATTTCAAGGAAACAAAACTGTTTCTGATTATGCTCAAAAGATAGAAAATTTAATGTCCCAATTAAATATGCTGCAAATTTCTGAACAAGGTGAATCGCACCGAGAAATAATTTTCGACATTAAACGAACAAATTGCATTAAATGCATTTAAGAATGGTCTCAATGAACCAATAAAATCAACTGTCTTTGCAGCCAGACCCACCAAATTACAAGATGCAATTCAAGTAGCTTCTGAATTGGATCGTCCCAATAATCAAGCAAGCGTCTTCCATTATAACAAAAATCGGGGACATAATAATTTCCGTAGAAATAATAATATGAACAACTACCAGAATTCTACTAGAAACCCAAATTTTTCCCAACGACGGAATTTTAATTTTAATAGACCCAAAAATAATAGACGGACCCAGCAGTCATCTTACAACAATGTAAGATCGAGAAATAACACAAATAATAGAAATACTAATTATAATAAAAGGGTTAATGTGGTTACGTCAGAAGATGTTGAGCGCACTGAATCGGGAAACGCAGAAAACCCCGAATCGGAGACGGGGATAAACAATTTATTTCAAGAACAGTAAGAGTATTCACGCTAGATAGCCATTTGACCAACTTCATATATCTAAAAACGGATGTATCCCAAGTATCAATTTCATTTTTAATAGACACAGGTGCTGATATATCAATTATAAAAGTAAATAAGTTAAATAATTTAAATAATATATCGACTGAAAGTATATGTGAAATATCAGGTGTAACAAATTCAAAATCATACTCCTTAGGTACTATTAATTCAAAACTAAATATATCAGGTCAAAATATTTATCAAAAATTTCATGTGGTTGAGGAAGAATTTCCAATCTTAACAGATGGCATATTGGGTAGAGACTTTTTAATTAAGACTTCATGTAAATTAGATTATGAATCTTTCACGATAACATTATTACTAGAAGATGGGGATGTTACACTTCCAATGCATCGAAGAATGCCAAAAATTGAAAAAATAGTTGTTCCAGCAAGAATGCAAGTTATTCAGGCGGTAAATGTTAATATTGCGAAAGATGGCATCGTTCTTAACGAACAAATACAGGAAGGTGTTTTCGTAGCCAACAGCTTAGTACCTGCTAAAGGTGTGGCACATGTTGAAATACTTAACACTCTGGATCATGATATAGTACTAAACAATTTTATCCCAAAGATAGAACCTTTGGAAAACTATCACGTCTTAAACTTTAAAACTTCAAGTACTGATGCTCATAGAAGTGAAAGGCTTATGAATGAGCTAAATATTAGTGGTCTTGATAATTCTGCAAGAAAATCCAAAGTAAACATTTGCAAGAAATTCGCAGATATATTTTATCTTCAAGGAGATACTCTTAGTTATAATAATTTTTATGAACAGAAAATTCCAGTAATAGATAAAAGCCCGGTTTATATAAAAAATTACAGACTACCACATTCTCAGGTGGAAGATATAAATAAAGAAGTCAAAAAATTAATTGATGAGGATATCATAGAACCTTCGGTAAGTCCATATAATTCACCACTTTTGATAGTGCCAAAAAAGTCAGATGGTGAGACTAAAAAATGGCGACTAGTTGTAGATTTCAGACAATTAAACAAGAAAATCATGGATGATAAATTTCCTTTGACCAGGTTAGTTGACATTCTTGATAGGCTAGGGAGAGCAAAATACTTTTCAACCCTCGATCTCACAAGTTCTTTTCATCAAATTCCATTACACCCTAATTCGAGACCCTTAACAGCTTTTTCAACGAGTAGTGGACATTATCAATTTAAACGTTTGCCATGTGGTTTAAAAATTTCTACTAATAGTTTTCAGAGAATGCTGTCAATAGCATTAGCTGGTTTAGACTCAGAAGCATTTTTATATGTGGATGATAATATCATCTTTGGTTGTAGTTTACAACACCACAATTTGAGTTTATTTAAAACATTTGAGAGACTTCGGAAATATAATCTCAAACTGAATCCACAAAAATGCAACTTTTTACGTACAGAAGTCACTTATTTGGGACATCTTATAACCCAAGATGGTATCAGAACAGATCCCAAAAAATATGACACAGTACTAAATTATCCACAACCTACAACAGCGGAAGAAGCAAAGAGATTCATAGCTTTCTGTAACTATTACAGACGTTTCATTCATAACTTCGCTGAAATAGCTAGACCAATCAATAATTTAGCTAAGAAAGATACTCCCTTCGTCTGGTCTGATAAGTGCCAGGAATCATTCCTAAATCTGAAATCAAAATTAGTTAATGCTCCCATACTACAATACCCAAACTTTGATGAGAAATTTGTAGTAACCACAGATGCATCGCAGTTCGCACTTGGTGCTGTTTTATCCCAAGGTGAAATTGGAAAAGATTTACCCATCTCTTATGCCAGTAGGAGTTTAAATAAGCATGAGATTAAGAAACCAATTATAGAAAAAGAACTTTTGGCGATACACTGGGCGATAAATTTTTTTAGATTTATAACGGTAACAATTTATAGTTGTAACAGACCATAGACCCTTAGTCAGTTTGTTTACCCATAAAAACCCATCCTCAAAGTTAACACGTATACGAGTGGACTTAATGGACTATGATTTTGAAATTCTTTACAAACAAGGAAAAATGAATACTAATGCTGATGCTTTGTCACGAATAAAGCTAGATTCAGATATTTTAAAAGACATGATACCCACAGATATAAAAGTCATGACAAGAGCAATGATAAAAAAGAAGGAAACTCCACCGAAAAGAAATAGTAACTCTTGTAGTGTAGAGCCTGATCAACTCTATGCTTGGGAATGTACTTCTATTTCTGAGACTAGAGGAGTAAAAAAGTTGAGATTTGAAGCGCGCGAAAATATAGGAAGTTTGCCTCGAGTTATTATAGAAAACAAAGCAGTAGTTGTCGAAATTAGCAATAATCCATGTTATAACTTAGGTTTAATTTTGGAGACGCTAATATTCGTGGCTAGAAAGAAAAATATTCAAAAGCTAGTGCTAGCGAAAGAAGACATTATATTCAAGGATATAAATATAAATGAATTTAAAGAAGTATTTAATGGATTGCAATCAAAAATAAAAGCAGATAGAGGGCAAACAAATTTGAAAATAATTTTATACAAATCTCCTCATAGAATAATAGATGATGAAATGAAGACTAAAATAATAAAAGAGTTTCATGACTCACCCTATGGGGGGCACTGTGGTATCAAAAGAACAATAAATAAAATAAAACAAAGATATATTTGGAAAAATTTAAACAAAATGGTTAAGAATTACGTCAGCAAATGTCAAACCTGTTCAAAAAATAAAATCACCAAACATACGAAAGAAAAGATGGTCATAACAGATACACCTTCCACGAGTTTTGAAATAATTTCTATAGATACAGTAGGTCCTTTGAAAATATCCAAAGAGTTTAGGTACATATTAACAATCCAATGTGAACTGACTAAGTACATAGAAGCAATCCCCATAGAGAACAAAGAAGCACTAACAATAGCCAAGGCATTACGTATATTAGAAAAATTCATTTTAAAATTTGGAACTTTCAAGATTTTAAAATCTGATTTAGGATCAGAATTTGTTGATGAGTTATTCAAAAATTTATGTAGTTTGCTTAAAATACGCCAAATTAATTCAACACCCTATCATCATGAAACTCTGGGATCTATTGAGAGAAATCATAGAGTACTCAATGAACATTTAACTTCTTTTGTACAAAATAGTGAATGGGATGAGTGGATACCATATTATGTATTCTGTTATAATACGACACCTCACTCTGATACAGGATATACACCGTATGAATTAGTATTTGGGCGATTGGTTACTTTTCCTAGTGACATAGTTATGAATGAATCTCCGATGTATAGCTATGATGATTATGTACAGGAACTAAAATTTCGTTTGCAGAAAGCTCAAGAAAGAATTAAAGTAATATTAAATGATGCAAAAATAAGAAGAAAATATTATTTTGACTAATCAGCTAAGCCACTAAAAATAAAAATAGGAGACAGAGTACTGTTAAAAAATGAAAATAAGAAAAAATTAGATAAGCAATACAATGGTCCTTTTGAAATATTGGACATAGATGATGTAAATGTAAAAAAAAAAAATAGCGATAAGATAGTAAATAAAAACGTACTTAAGTCTCGTATAACAAATGTAATCATCATTATTGTAGTAACATATAATATATTATTATCATTGTCAGAGTACAACCCAGAAAGAAGTCAACTGGGATGAAATCTTTGAAGAAACAGCAAAATTGTTCAGCGAACTAAGGCTGGATGAGCCGGAAGAAGAGCGAATTCGCAGTCAAGAAGAAATAGAAGATGCATTTAGAGCCGGCGACGAAATTCGAATGATGATTTGGCAAAGCGAGAGACGTAAATCACGTGGCGAAAGAAGGAGGGGTCGATTCTCCACAACAAGAGATGCCAGAACCAGAGGAACCATTGAACAAAATAACGGCAAGCAGCAAAGAAGCGAGAGAAAATCACGGAACAAAAATTAAATACATAATTAATGATTAATGTCAGTATTTAGAGCAAATCTTTAACAAAAAAAAAAAATTTTAAAACCCAAAATAAATTCTAAAAATTTTTTCTTAAACGGTGGGGATGTAAGGATCACCCTTTTTAGTAATGGAATAATCACCCTGTTAAAATTTAGCAAAGACCCTTTAGTACGATCAAATTTAGCATAGAAACGTTATAACATTATACATTATAACACATTAGCAT
>CAXASF010000119.1:0-56729 GCA_963971475.1 Chrysops caecutiens | reverse complement strand
AGCGAAAACCAGTGAAATAACTGTGGCAATCTGCACAACCTCACTAATAACAGCGAAAACCACTGAAATAACAGTCACAATCTGCAAAGCCTCACTAATAACAGCGAAAACCAGTGAAATAACTGTGGCAATCTGCACAACCTCACTAATAACAGCGAAAACCACTGAAATAACAGTCACAATCTGCAAAGCCTCACTAATAACAGCGAAAACCACTGAAATAACAGTCACAATCTGCAAAGCCTCACTAATAACAGCGAAAACCAGCTGAAACCACTGATAATACTGCACAACCTCACTAATAACAGCGAAAACCACTGAAATAACAGTCACAATCTGCAAAGCCTCACTAATAACAGCGAAAACCACTGAAATAACAGTCACAATCTGCAAAGCCTCACTAATAACAGCGAAAACCAGTGAAATAACTGTGGCAATCTGCACAACCTCACTAATAACAGCGAAAACCACTGAAATAACAGTCACAATCTGCAAAGCCTCACTAATAACAGCGAAAACCAGTGAAATAACTGTGGCAATCTGCACAACCTCACTAATAACAGCGAAAACCACTGAAATAACAGTCACAATCTGCAAAGCCTCACTAATAACAGCGAAAACCACTGAAATAACAGTCACAATCTGCAAAGCCTCACTAATAACAGCGAAAACCAGTGAAATAACTGTGGCAATCTGCACAACCTCACTAATAACAGCGAAAACCACTGAAATAACAGTCACAATCTGCAAAGCCTCACTAATAACAGCGAAAACCACTGAAATAACAGTCACAATCTGCAAAGCCTCACTAATTACAGCGAAAACCACTGAAATAACAGTCACAATCTGCAAAGCCTCACTAATAACAGCGAAAACCACTGAAATAACAGTCACAATCTGCAAAGCCTCACTAATAACAGCGAAAACCAGTGAAATAACTGTGGCAATCTGCACAACCTCACTAATAACAGCGAAAACCACTGAAATAACAGTCACAATCTGCAAAGCCTCACTAATAACAGCGAAAACCAGTGAAATAACTGTGGCAATCTGCACAACCTCACTAATAACAGCGAAAACCACTGAAATAACAGTCACAATCTGCAAAGCCTCACTAATAACAGCGAAAACCAGTGAAATAACTGTGGCAATCTGCACAACCTCACTAATAACAGCGAAAACCACTGAAATAACAGTCACAATCTGCAAAGCCTCACTAATAACAGCGAAAACCAGTGAAATAACTGTGGCAATCTGCACAACCTCACTAATAACAGCGAAAACCACTGAAATAACAGTCACAATCTGCAAAGCCTCACTAATAACAGCGAAAACCACTGAAATAACAGTCACAATCTGCAAAGCCTCACTAATAACAGCGAAAACCACTGAAATAACAGTCACAATCTGCAAAGCCTCACTAATAACAGCGAAAACCAGTGAAATAACTGTGGCAATCTGCACAACCTCACTAATAACAGCGAAAACCACTGAAATAACAGTCACAATCTGCAAAGCCTCACTAATAACAGCGAAAACCACTGAAATAACAGTCACAATCTGCAAAGCCTCACTAATAACAGCGAAAACCAGTGAAATAACTGTGGCAATCTGCACAACCTCACTAATAACAGCGAAAACCACTGAAATAACAGTCACAATCTGCAAAGCCTCACTAATAACAGCGAAAACCAGTGAAATAACTGTGGCAATCTGCACAACCTCACTAATAACAGCGAAAACCACTGAAATAACAGTCACAATCTGCAAAGCCTCACTAATAACAGCGAAAACCAGTGAAATAACTGTGGCAATCTGCACAACCTCACTAATAACAGCGAAAACCACTGAAATAACAGTCACAATCTGCAAAGCCTCACTAATAACAGCGAAAACCAGTGAAATAACTGTGACAATCTGCACAACCTCACTAATAACAGCGAAAACCACTGAAATAACAGTCACAATCTGCAAAGCCTCACTAATAACAGCGAAAACCAGTGAAATAACTGTGGCAATCTGCACAACCTCACTAATAACAGCGAAAACCACTGAAATAACAGTCACAATCTGCAAAGCCTCACTAATAACAGCGAAAACCAGTGAAATAACTGTGGCAATCTGCACAACCTCACTAATAACAGCGAAAACCACTGAAATAACAGTCACAATCTGCAAAGCCTCACTAATAACAGCGAAAACCACTGAAATAACAGTCACAATCTGCAAAGCCTCACTAATAACAGCGAAAACCACTGAAATAACTGTCGCAATCTGCACAAGCCTCACTAATAACAGCGAAAACCACTGAAATAACAGTCACAATCTGCAAAGCCTCACTAATAACAGCGAAAACCACTGAAATAACAGTCACAATCTGCAAAGCCTCACTAATAACAGCGAAAACCAGTGAAATAACTGTGGCAATCTGCACAACCTCACTAATAACAGCGAAAACCACTGAAATAACAGTCACAATCTGCAAAGCCTCACTAATAACAGCGAAAACCAGTGAAATAACTGTGGCAATCTGCACAACCTCACTAATAACAGCGAAAACCACTGAAATAACAGTCACAATCTGCAAAGCCTCACTAATAACAGCGAAAACCACTGAAATAACAGTCACAATCTGCAAAGCCTCACTAATAACAGCGAAAACCAGTGAAATAACTGTGGCAATCTGCACAACCTCACTAATAACAGCGAAAACCACTGAAATAACAGTCACAATCTGCAAAGCCTCACTAATAACAGCGAAAACCACTGAAATAACAGTCACAATCTGCAAAGCCTCACTAATAACAGCGAAAACCAGTGAAATAACTGTGGCAATCTGCACAACCTCACTAATAACAGCGAAAACCACTGAAATCACAGTCACAATCTGCAAAGCCTCACTAATAACAGCGAAAACCACTGAAATAACAGTCACAATCTGCAAAGCCTCACTAATAACAGCGAAAACCACTGAAATAACAGTCACAATCTGCAAAGCCTCACTAATAACAGCGAAAACCAGTGAAATAACTGTGGCAATCTGCACAACCTCACTAATAACAGCGAAAACCACTGAAATAACAGTCACAATCTGCAAAGCCTCACTAATAACAGCGAAACCACTGAAATAACAGTCACAATCTGCAAAGCCTCACTAATAACAGCGAAAACCAGTGAAATAACTGTGGCAATCTGCACAACCTCACTAATAACAGCGAAAACCACTGAAATAACAGTCACAATCTGCAAAGCCTCACTAATAACAGCGAAAACCACTGAAATAACAGTCACAATCTGCAAAAGCCTCACTAATAACAGCGAAAACCACTGAAATAACAGTCACAATCTGCAAAGCCTCACTAATAACAGCGAAAACCAGTGAAATAACTGTGGCAATCTGCACAACCTCACTAATAACAGCGAAAACCACTGAAATAACAGTCACAATCTGCAAAGCCTCACTAATAACAGCGAAAACCAGTGAAATAACTGTGGCAATCTGCACAACCTCACTAATAACAGCGAAAACCACTGAAATAACAGTCACAATCTGCAAAGCCTCACTAATAACAGCGAAAACCAGTGAAATAACTGTGGCAATCTGCACAACCTCACTAATAACAGCGAAAACCACTGAAATAACAGTCACAATCTGCAAAGCCTCACTAATAACAGCGAAAACCAGTGAAATAACTGTGGCAATCTGCACAACCTCACTAATAACAGCGAAAACCACTGAAATAACAGTCACAATCTGCAAAGCCTCACTAATAACAGCGAAAACCAGTGAAATAACTGTGGCAATCTGCACAACCTCACTAATAACAGCGAAAACCACTGAAATAAGAGTCACAACTGCAAAGCCTCAATAATAACAGCGAAAACCGTGAAATAACAGTCACAATCTGCAAAGCCTCACTAATAACAGCGAAAACCAGTGAAATAACTGTGGCAATCTGCACAACCTCACTAATAACAGCGAAAACCACTGAAATAACAGTCACAATCTGCAAAGCCTCACTAATAACAGCGAAAACCAGTGAAATAACTGTGGCAATCTGCACAACCTCACTAATAACAGCGAAAACCACTGAAATAACAGTCACAATCTGCAAAGCCTCACTAATAACAGCGAAAACCAGTGAAATAACTGTGGCAATCTGCACAACCTCACTAATAACAGCGAAAACCACTGAAATAACAGTCACAATCTGCAAAGCCTCACTAATAACAGCGAAAACCACTGAAATAACAGTCACAATCTGCAAAGCCTCACTAATAACAGCGAAAACCAGTGAAATAACTGTGGCAATCTGCACAACCTCACTAATAACAGCGAAAACCACTGAAATAACAGTCACAATCTGCAAAGCCTCACTAATAACAGCGAAAACCACTGAAATAACAGTCACAATCTGCAAAGCCTCACTAATAACAGCGAAAACCACTGAAATAACAGTCACAATCTGCAAAGCCTCACTAATAACAGCGAAAACCAGTGAAATAACTGTGGCAATCTGCACAACCTCACTAATAACAGCGAAAACCACTGAAATAACAGTCACAATCTGCAAAGCCTCACTAATAACAGCGAAACCAGTGAAATAACTGTGGCAATCTGCACAACCTCACTAATAACAGCGAAAACCACTGAAATAACAGTCACAATCTGCAAAGCCTCACTAATAACAGCGAAAACCACTGAAATAACAGTCACAATCTGCAAAGCCTCACTAATAACAGCGAAAACCAGTGAAATAACTGTGGCAATCTGCACAACCTCACTAATAACAGCGAAAACCACTGAAATAACAGTCACAATCTGCAAAGCCTCACTAATAACAGCGAAAACCACTGAAATAACAGTCACAATCTGCAAAGCCTCACTAATAACAGCGAAAACCACTGAAATAACAGTCACAATCTGCAAAGCCTCACTAATAACAGCGAAAACCACTGAAATAACAGTCACAATCTGCAAAGCCTCACTAATAACAGCGAAAACCACTGAAATAACAGTCACAATCTGCAAAGCCTCACTAATAACAGCGAAAACCAGTGAAATAACTGTGGCAATCTGCACAACCTCACTAATAACAGCGAAAACCACTGAAATAACAGTCACAATCTGCAAAGCCTCACTAATAACAGCGAAAACCAGTGAAATAACTGTGGCAATCTGCACAACCTCACTAATAACAGCGAAAACCACTGAAATAAGAGTCACAATCTGCAAAGCCTCACTAATAACAGCGAAAACCGTGAAATAACAGTCACAATCTGCAAAGCCTCACTAATAACAGCGAAAACCAGTGAAATAACTGTGGCAATCTGCACAACCTCACTAATAACAGCGAAAACCACTGAAATAACAGTCACAATCTGCAAAGCCTCACTAATAACAGCGAAAACCAGTGAAATAACTGTGGCAATCTGCACAACCTCACTAATAACAGCGAAAACCACTGAAATAACAGTCACAATCTGCAAAGCCTCACTAATAACAGCGAAAACCACTGAAATAACAGTCACAATCTGCAAAGCCTCACTAATAACAGCGAAAACCAGTGAAATAACTGTGGCAATCTGCACAACCTCACTAATAACAGCGAAAACCACTGAAATAACAGTCACAATCTGCAAAGCCTCACTAATAACAGCGAAAACCAGTGAAATAACTGTGGCAATCTGCACAACCTCACTAATAACAGCGAAAACCACTGAAATAACAGTCACAATCTGCAAAGCCTCACTAATAACAGCGAAAACCACTGAAATAACAGTCACAATCTGCAAAGCCTCACTAATAACAGCGAAAACCAGTGAAATAACTGTGGCAATCTGCACAACCTCACTAATAACAGCGAAAACCACTGAAATAACAGTCACAATCTGCAAAGCCTCACTAATAACAGCGAAAACCAGTGAAATAACTGTGGCAATCTGCACAACCTCACTAATAACAGCGAAAACCACTGAAATAACAGTCACAATCTGCAAAGCCTCACTAATAACAGCGAAAACCAGTGAAATAACTGTGGCAATCTGCACAACCTCACTAATAACAGCGAAAACCACTGAAATAAGAGTCACAATCTGCAAAGCCTCACTAATAACAGCGAAAACCGTTGAAATAACAGTCACAATCTGCAAAGCCTCACTAATAACAGCGAAAACCAGTGAAATAACTGTGGCAATCTGCACAACCTCACTAATAACAGCGAAAACCACTGAAATAACAGTCACAATCTGCAAAGCCTCACTAATAACAGCGAAAACCAGTGAAATAACTGTGGCAATCTGCACAACCTCACTAATAACAGCGAAAACCACTGAAATAACAGTCACAATCTGCAAAGCCTCACTAATAACAGCGAAAACCAGTGAAATAACTGTGGCAATCTGCACAACCTCACTAATAACAGCGAAAACCACTGAAATAACAGTCACAATCTGCAAAGCCTCACTAATAACAGCGAAAACCAGTGAAATAACTGTGGCAATCTGCACAACCTCACTAATAACAGCGAAAACCACTGAAATAACAGTCACAATCTGCAAAGCCTCACTAATAACAGCGAAAACCAGTGAAATAACTGTGCAATCTGCACAAGCCTCACTAATAACAGCGAAAACCACTGAAATAACAGTCACAATCTGCAAAGCCTCACTAATAACAGCGAAAACCAGTGAAATAACTGTGGCAATCTGCACAACCTCACTAATAACAGCGAAAACCACTGAAATAACAGTCACAATCTGCAAAGCCTCACTAATAACAGCGAAAACCACTGAAATAACAGTCACAATCTGCAAAGCCTCACTAATAACAGCGAAAACCACTGAAATAACAGTCACAATCTGCAAAGCCTCACTAATAACAGCGAAAACCACTGAAATAACAGTCACAATCTGCAAAGCCTCACTAATAACAGCGAAAACCACTGAAATAACAGTCACAATCTGCAAAGCCTCACTAATAACAGCGAAAACCAGTGAAATAACTGTGGCAATCTGCACAACCTCACTAATAACAGCGAAAACCACTGAAATAACAGTCACAATCTGCAAAGCCTCACTAATAACAGCGAAAACCACTGAAATAACAGTCACAATCTGCAAAGCCTCACTAATAACAGCGAAAACCGTTGAAATAACAGTCACAATCTGCAAAGCCTCACTAATAACAGCGAAAACCAGTGAAATAACTGTGGCAATCTGCACAACCTCACTAATAACAGCGAAAACCACTGAAATAACAGTCACAATCTGCAAAGCCTCACTAATAACAGCGAAAACCAGTGAAATAACTGTGGCAATCTGCACAACCTCACTAATAACAGCGAAAACCACTGAAATAACAGTCACAATCTGCAAAGCCTCACTAATAACAGCGAGAACCACTGAAATAACAGTCACAATCTGCAAAGCCTCACTAATAACAGCGAAAACCAGTGAAATAACTTTGGCAATCTGCACAACCTCACTAATAACAGCGAAAACCACTGAAATAACAGTCACAATCTGCAAAGCCTCACTAATAACAGCGAAAACCAGTGAAATAACTGTGGCAATCTGCACAACCTCACTAATAACAGCGAAAACCACTGAAATAACAGTCACAATCTGCAAAGCCTCACTAATAACAGCGAAAACCACTGAAATAACAGTCACAATCTGCAAAGCCTCACTAATAACAGCGAAAACCAGTGAAATAACTGTGGCAATCTGCACAACCTCACTAATAACAGCGAAAACCACTGAAATAACAGTCACAATCTGCAAAGCCTCACTAATAACAGCGAAAACCAGTGAAATAACTGTGGCAATCTGCACAACCTCACTAATAACAGCGAAAACCACTGAAATAACAGTCACAATCTGCAAAGCCTCACTAATAACAGCGAAAACCAGTGAAATAACTGTGGCAATCTGCACAACCTCACTAATAACAGCGAAAACCACTGAAATAAGAGTCACAATCTGCAAAGCCTCACTAATAACAGCGAAAACCGTTGAAATAACAGTCACAATCTGCAAAGCCTCACTAATAACAGCGAAAACCAGTGAAATAACTGTGGCAATCTGCACAACCTCACTAATAACAGCGAAAACCACTGAAATAACAGTCACAATCTGCAAAGCCTCACTAATAACAGCGAAAACCAGTGAAATAACTGTGGCAATCTGCACAACCTCACTAATAACAGCGAAAACCACTGAAATAACAGTCACAATCTGCAAAGCCTCACTAATAACAGCGAAAACCAGTGAAATAACTGTGGCAATCTGCACAACCTCACTAATAACAGCGAAAACCACTGAAATAACAGTCACAATCTGCAAAGCCTCACTAATAACAGCGAAAACCAGTGAAATAACTGTGGCAATCTGCAAACCTCACTAATAACAGCGAAAACCACTGAAATAACAGTCACAATCTGCAAAGCCTCACTAATAACAGCGAAAACCAGTGAAATAACTGTGGCAATCTGCACAACCTCACTAATAACAGCGAAAACCACTGAAATAACAGTCACAATCTGCAAAGCCTCACTAATAACAGCGAAAACCACTGAAATAACAGTCACAATCTGCAAAGCCTCACTAATAACAGCGAAAACCAGTGAAATAACTGTGGCAATCTGCACAACCTCACTAATAACAGCGAAAACCACTGAAATAACAGTCACAATCTGCAAAGCCTCACTAATAACAGCGAAAACCAGTGAAATAACTGTGGCAATCTGCACAACCTCACTAATAACAGCGAAAACCACTGAAATAACAGTCACAATCTGCAAAGCCTCACTAATAACAGCGAAAACCAGTGAAATAACTGTGGCAATCTGCACAACCTCACTAATAACAGCGAAAACCAGTGAAATAACAGTCACAATCTGCAAAGCCTCACTAATAACAGCGAAAACCAGTGAAATAACTGTGGCAATCTGCACAACCTCACTAATAACAGCGAAAACCACTGAAATAACAGTCACAATCTGCAAAGCCTCACTAATAACAGCGAAAACCAGTGAAATAACAGTCACAATCTGCAAAGCCTCACTAATAACAGCGAAAACCAGTGAAATAACTGTGGCAATCTGCACAACCTCACTAATAACAGCGAAAACCACTGAAATAACAGTCACAATCTGCAAAGCCTCACTAATAACAGCGAAAACCAGTGAAATAACTGTGGCAATCTGCACAACCTCACTAATAACAGCGAAAACCACTGAAATAACAGTCACAATCTGCAAAGCCTCACTAATAACAGCGAAAACCAGTGAAATAACTGTGGCAATCTGCACAACCTCACTAATAACAGCGAAAACCACTGAAATAACAGTCACAATCTGCAAAGCCTCACTAATAACAGCGAAAACCAGTGAAATAACTGTGGCAATCTGCACAACCTCACTAATAACAGCGAAAACCACTGAAATAACAGTCACAATCTGCAAAGCCTCACTAATAACAGCGAAAACCAGTGAAATAACTGTGGCAATCTGCACAACCTCACTAATAACAGCGAAAACCACTGAAATAACAGTCACAATCTGCAAAGCCTCACTAATAACAGCGAAAACCACTGAAATAACAGTCACAATCTGCACAAGCCTCACTAATAACAGCGAAAACCACTGAAATAACAGTCACAATCTGCAAAGCCTCACTAATAACAGCGAAAACCAGTGAAATAACTGTGGCAATCTGCACAACCTCACTAATAACAGCGAAAACCACTGAAATAACAGTCACAATCTGCAAAGCCTCACTAATAACAGCGAAAACCGTTGAAATAACAGTCACAATCTGCAAAGCCTCACTAATAACAGCGAAAACCAGTGAAATAACTGTGGCAATCTGCACAACCTCACTAATAACAGCGAAAACCACTGAAATAACAGTCACAATCTGCAAAGCCTCACTAATAACAGCGAAAACCAGTGAAATAACTGTGGCAATCTGCACAACCTCACTAATAACAGCGAAAACCACTGAAATAACAGTCACAATCTGCAAAGCCTCACTAATAACAGCGAAAACCAGTGAAATAACTGTGGCAATCTGCACAACCTCACTAATAACAGCGAAAACCACTGAAATAACAGTCACAATCTGCAAAGCCTCACTAATAACAGCGAAAACCAGTGAAATAACTGTGGCAATCTGCACAACCTCACTAATAACAGCGAAAACCACTGAAATAACAGTCACAATCTGCAAAGCCTCACTAATAACAGCGAAAACCAGTGAAATAACTGTGGCAATCTGCACAACCTCACTAATAACAGCGAAAACCACTGAAATAACAGTCACAATCTGCAAAGCCTCACTAATAACAGCGAAAACCAGTGAAATAACTGTGGCAATCTGCACAACCTCACTAATAACAGCGAAAACCACTGAAATAACAGTCACAATCTGCAAAGCCTCACTAATAACAGCGAAAACCAGTGAAATAACTGTGGCAATCTGCACAACCTCACTAATAACAGCGAAAACCACTGAAATAACAGTCACAATCTGCAAAGCCTCACTAATAACAGCGAAAACCACTGAAATAACAGTCACAATCTGCAAAGCCTCACTAATAACAGCGAAAACCAGTGAAATAACAGTCACAATCTGCAAAGCCTCACTAATAACAGCGAAAACCACTGAAATAACAGTCACAATCTGCAAAGCCTCACTAATAACAGCGAAAACCACTGAAATAACAGTCACAATCTGCAAAGCCTCACTAATAACAGCGAAAACCAGTGAAATAACTGTGGCAATCTGCACAACCTCACTAATAACAGCGAAAACCACTGAAATAACAGTCACAATCTGCAAAGCCTCACTAATAACAGCGAAAACCACTGAAATAACTGTCACAATCTGCAAAGCCTCACTAATAACAGCGAAAACCGTTGAAATAACAGTCACAATCTGCAAAGCCTCACTAATAACAGCGAAAACCAGTGAAATAACTGTGGCAATCTGCACAACCTCACTAATAACAGCGAAAACCACTGAAATAACAGTCACAATCTGCAAAGCCTCACTAATAACAGCGAAAACCAGTGAAATAACTGTGGCAATCTGCACAACCTCACTAATAACAGCGAAAACCACTGAAATAACAGTCACAATCTGCAAAGCCTCACTAATAACAGCGAAACCACTGAAATAACAGTCACAATCTGCAAAGCCTCACTAATAACAGCGAAAACCAGTGAAATAACTGTGGCAATCTGCACAACCTCACTAATAACAGCGAAAACCACTGAAATAACAGTCACAATCTGCAAAGCCTCACTAATAACAGCGAAAACCAGTGAAATAACTGTGGCAATCTGCACAACCTCACTAATAACAGCGAAAACCACTGAAATAACAGTCACAATCTGCAAAGCCTCACTAATAACAGCGAAAACCACTGAAATAACAGTCACAATCTGCAAAGCCTCACTAATAACAGCGAAAACCAGTGAAATAACTGTGGCAATCTGCACAACCTCACTAATAACAGCGAAAACCACTGAAATAACAGTCACAATCTGCAAAGCCTCACTAATAACAGCGAAAACCAGTGAAATAACTGTGGCAATCTGCACAACCTCACTAATAACAGCGAAAACCACTGAAATAACAGTCACAATCTGCAAAGCCTCACTAATAACAGCGAAAACCAGTGAAATAACTGTGGCAATCTGCACAACCTCACTAATAACAGCGAAAACCACTGAAATAAGAGTCACAATCTGCAAAGCCTCACTAATAACAGCGAAAACCGTGAAATAACAGTCACAATCTGCAAAGCCTCACTAATAACAGCGAAAACCAGTGAAATAACTGTGGCAATCTGCACAACCTCACTAATAACAGCGAAAACCACTGAAATAACAGTCACAATCTGCAAAGCCTCACTAATAACAGCGAAAACCAGTGAAATAACTGTGGCAATCTGCACAACCTCACTAATAACAGCGAAAACCACTGAAATAACAGTCACAATCTGCAAAGCCTCACTAATAACAGCGAAAACCAGTGAAATAACTGTGGCAATCTGCACAACCTCACTAATAACAGCGAAAACCACTGAAATAACAGTCACAATCTGCAAAGCCTCACTAATAACAGCGAAAACCAGTGAAATAACTGTGGCAATCTGCACAACCTCACTAATAACAGCGAAAACCACTGAAATAACAGTCACAATCTGCAAAGCCTCACTAATAACAGCGAAAACCAGTGAAATAACTGTGGCAATCTGCACAACCTCACTAATAACAGCGAAAACCACTGAAATAACAGTCACAATCTGCAAAGCCTCACTAATAACAGCGAAAACCACTGAAATAACAGTCACAATCTGCAAAGCCTCACTAATAACAGCGAAAACCAGTGAAATAACTGTGGCAATCTGCACAACCTCACTAATAACAGCGAAAACCACTGAAATAACAGTCACAATCTGCAAAGCCTCACTAATAACAGCGAAAACCAGTGAAATAACTGTGGCAATCTGCACAACCTCACTAATAACAGCGAAAACCACTGAAATAACAGTCACAATCTGCAAAGCCTCACTAATAACAGCGAAAACCAGTGAAATAACTGTGGCAATCTGCACAACCTCACTAATAACAGCGAAAACCACTGAAATAACAGTCACAATCTGCAAAGCCTCACTAATAACAGCGAAAACCAGTGAAATAACTGTGGCAATCTGCACAACCTCACTAATAACAGCGAAAACCACTGAAATAACAGTCACAATCTGCAAAGCCTCACTAATAACAGCGAAAACCACTGAAATAACAGTCACAATCTGCAAAGCCTCACTAATAACAGCGAAAACCAGTGAAATAACTGTGGCAATCTGCACAACCTCACTAATAACAGCGAAAACCACTGAAATAACAGTCACAATCTGCAAAGCCTCACTAATAACAGCGAAAACCAGTGAAATAACTGTGGCAATCTGCACAACCTCACTAATAACAGCGAAAACCACTGAAATAACAGTCACAATCTGCAAAGCCTCACTAATAACAGCGAAAACCAGTGAAATAACTGTGGCAATCTGCACAACCTCACTAATAACAGCGAAAACCACTGAAATAACAGTCACAATCTGCAAAGCCTCACTAATAACAGCGAAAACCAGTGAAATAACTGTGGCAATCTGCACAACCTCACTAATAACAGCGAAAACCACTGAAATAACAGTCACAATCTGCAAAGCCTCACTAATAACAGCGAAAACCAGTGAAATAACTGTGGCAATCTGCACAACCTCACTAATAACAGCGAAAACCACTGAAATAACAGTCACAATCTGCAAAGCCTCACTAATAACAGCGAAAACCAGTGAAATAACAGTCACAATCTGCACAAGCCTCACTAATAACAGCGAAAACCACTGAAATAACAGTCACAATCTGCAAAGCCTCACTAATAACAGCGAAAACCAGTGAAATAACTGTGGCAATCTGCACAACCTCACTAATAACAGCGAAAACCACTGAAATAACAGTCACAATCTGCAAAGCCTCACTAATAACAGCGAAAACCAGCTTGAAATAACAGTCACAATCTGCAAAGCCTCACTAATAACAGCGAAAACCAGTGAAATAACTGTGGCAATCTGCACAACCTCACTAATAACAGCGAAAACCACTGAAATAACAGTCACAATCTGCAAAGCCTCACTAATAACAGCGAAAACCAGTGAAATAACTGTGGCAATCTGCACAACCTCACTAATAACAGCGAAAACCACTGAAATAACAGTCACAATCTGCAAAGCCTCACTAATAACAGCGAAAACCAGTGAAATAACTGTGGCAATCTGCACAACCTCACTAATAACAGCGAAAACCACTGAAATAACAGTCACAATCTGCAAAGCCTCACTAATAACAGCGAAAACCAGTGAAATAACTGTGGCAATCTGCACAACCTCACTAATAACAGCGAAAACCACTGAAATAACAGTCACAATCTGCAAAGCCTCACTAATAACAGCGAAAACC
This sequence comes from Chrysops caecutiens, assembly GCA_963971475.1. NCBI lineage: Eukaryota > Metazoa > Arthropoda > Insecta > Diptera > Tabanidae > Chrysops > Chrysops caecutiens. The sequence continues at coordinate 42,696 of CAXASF010000119.1, read as the reverse complement.
AGTGAAATAACTGTGGCAATCTGCACAACCTCACTAATAACAGCGAAAACCACTGAAATAACAGTCACAATCTGCAAAGCCTCACTAATAACAGCGAAAACCAGTGAAATAACTGTGGCAATCTGCACAACCTCACTAATAACAGCGAAAACCACTGAAATAACAGTCACAATCTGCAAAGCCTCACTAATAACAGCGAAAACCACTGAAATAACAGTCACAATCTGCAAAGCCTCACTAATAACAGCGAAAACCACTGAAATAACAGTCACAATCTGCAAAGCCTCACTAATAACAGCGAAAACCACTGAAATAACAGTCACAATCTGCAAAGCCTCACTAATAACAGCGAAAACCACTGAAATAACAGTCACAATCTGCAAAGCCTCACTAATAACAGCGAAAACCAGTGAAATAACTGTGGCAATCTGCACAACCTCACTAATAACAGCGAAAACCACTGAAATAACAGTCACAATCTGCAAAGCCTCACTAATAACAGCGAAAACCACTGAAATAACAGTCACAATCTGCAAAGCCTCACTTAACAGCGAAAACCAGTGAAATAACTGTGGCAATCTGCACAACCTCACTAATAACAGCGAAAAACCACTGAAATAACAGTCACAATCTGCAAAGCCTCACTAATAACAGCGAAAACCAGTGAAATAACTGTGGCAATCTGCACAACCTCACTAATAACAGCGAAAACCACTGAAATAACAGTCACAATCTGCAAAGCCTCACTAATAACAGCGAAAACCAGTGAAATAACTGTGGCAATCTGCACAAGCCTCACTAATACACAGCGAAACCACTGAAATAACAGTCAGCAATCTGCAAAGCCTCACTAATTACAGCGAAACCTGTTATAGTGAGGTTGTGCAGATTGCCACAGTTATTTCACTGGTTTTCGCTGTTATTTGTGAGGCTTTGCAGATTGTGACTGTTATTTCAGTGGTTTTCGCTGTATTAGTGAGGTTGTGCAGATTGCCACAGTTATTTCACTGGTTTTCGCTGTTATTAGTGAGGCTTTGCAGATTGTGACTGTTATTTCAGTGGTTTTCGCTGTTATTAGTGAGGTTGTGCAGATTGCCACAGTTATTTCACTGGTTTCGCTGTTATTAGTGAGGCTTTGCAGATTGTGACTGTTATTTCAGTGGTTTTCGCTGTTATTAGTGAGGCTTTGCAGATTGTGACTGTTATTTCAGTGGTTTTCGCTGTTATTAGTGAGGTTGTGCAGATTGCCACAGTTATTTCACTGGTTTTCGCTGTTATTAGTGAGGCTTTGCAGATTGTGACTGTTATTTCAGTGGTTTTCGCTGTTATTAGTGAGGTTGTGCAGATTGCCACAGTTATTTCACTGGTTTTCGCTGTTATTAGTGAGGCTTTGCAGATTGTGACTGTTATTTCAGTGGTTTTCGCTGTTATTAGTGAGGTTGTGCAGATTGCCACAGTTATTTCACTGGTTTTCGCTGTTATTAGTGAGGCTTTGCAGATTGTGACTGTTATTTCAGTGGTTTTCGCTGTTATTAGTGAGGCTTTGCAGATTGTGACTGTTATTTCAGTGGTTTTCGCTGTTATTAGTGAGGTTGTGCAGATTGCCACAGTTATTTCACTGGTTTTCGCTGTTATTAGTGAGGCTTTGCAGATTGTGACTGTTATTTCAGCTGGTTTTCGCTGTTATTAGTGAGGCTTGTGCAGATTGCCACAGTTATTTCACTGGTTTTCGCTGTTATTAGTGAGGCTTTGCAGATTGTGACTGTTATTTCAGTGGTTTTCGCTGTTATTAGTGAGGTTGTGCAGATTGCCACAGTTATTTCACTGGTTTTCGCTGTTATTAGTGAGGCTTTGCAGATTGTGACTGTTATTTCAGTGGTTTTCGCTGTTATTAGTGAGGCTTTGCAGATTGTGACTGTTATTTCAGTGGTTTTCGCTGTTATTAGTGAGGTTGTGCAGATTGCCACAGTTATTTCACTGGTTTTCGCTGTTATTAGTGAGGCTTTGCAGATTGTGACTGTTATTTCAGTGGTTTTCGCTGTTATTAGTGAGGTTGTGCAGATTGCCACAGTTATTTCACTGGTTTTCGCTGTTATTAGTGAGGCTTTGCAGATTGTGACTGTTATTTCAGTGGTTTTCGCTGTTATTAGTGAGGTTGTGCAGATTGCCACAGTTATTTCACTGGTTTTCGCTGTTATTAGTGAGGCTTTGCAGATTGTGACTGTTATTTCAGTGGTTTTCGCTGTTATTAGTGAGGTTGTGCAGATTGCCACAGTTATTTCACTGGTTTTCGCTGTTATTAGTGAGGCTTTGCAGATTGTGACTGTTATTTCAGTGGTTTTCGCTGTTATTAGTGAGGCTTTGCAGATTGTGACTGTTATTTCAGTGGTTTTCGCTGTTATTAGTGAGGTTGTGCAGATTGCCACAGTTATTTCACTGGTTTTCGCTGTTATTAGTGAGGCTTTGCAGATTGTGACTGTTATTTCAGTGGTTTTCGCTGTTATTAGTGAGGTTGTGCAGATTGCCACAGTTATTTCACTGGTTTTCGCTGTTATTAGTGAGGCTTTGCAGATTGTGACTGTTATTTCAGTGGTTTTCGCTGTTATTAGTGAGGCTTTGCAGATTGTGACTGTTATTTCACTGGTTTTCGCTGTTATTAGTGAGGTTGTGCAGATTGCCACAGTTATTTCACTGGTTTTCGCTGTTATTAGTGAGGCTTTGCAGATTGTGACTGTTATTTCAGTGGTTTTCGCTGTTATTAGTGAGGTTGTGCAGATTGCCACAGTTATTTCACTGGTTTTCGCTGTTATTAGTGAGGCTTTGCAGATTGTGACTGTTATTTCAGTGGTTTTCGCTGTTATTAGTGAGGTTGTGCAGATTGCCACAGTTATTTCACTGGTTTTCGCTGTTATTAGTGAGGCTTTGCAGATTGTGACTGTTATTTCAGTGGTTTTCGCTGTTATTAGTGAGGTTGTGCAGATTGCCACAGTTATTTCACTGGTTTTCGCTGTTATTAGTGAGGCTTTGCAGATTGTGACTGTTATTTCAGTGGTTTTCGCTGTTATTAGTGAGGCTTTGCAGATTGTGACTGTTATTTCACTGGTTTTCGCTGTTATTAGTGAGGTTGTGCAGATTGCCACAGTTATTTCACTGGTTTTCGCTGTTATTAGTGAGGCTTTGCAGATTGTGACTGTTATATCAGTGGTTTTCGCTGTTATTAGTGAGGTTGTGCAGATTGCCACAGTTATTTCACTGGTTTTCGCTGTTATTAGTGAGGCTTTGCAGATTGTGACTGTTATTTCACTGGTTTTCGCTGTTATTAGTGAGGTTGTGCAGATTGCCACAGTTATTTCACTGGTTTTCGCTGTTATTAGTGAGGCTTTGCAGATTGTGACTGTTATTTCAGTGGTTTTCGCTGTTATTAGTGAGGTTGTGCAGATTGCCACAGTTATTTCACTGGTTTTCGCTGTTATTAGTGAGGCTTTGCAGATTGTGACTGTTATTTCAGTGGTTTTCGCTGTTATTAGTGAGGTTGTGCAGATTGCCACAGTTATTTCACTGGTTTTCGCTGTTATTAGTGAGGCTTTGCAGATTGTGACTGTTATTTCAGTGGTTTTCGCTGTTATTAGTGAGGTTGTGCAGATTGCCACAGTTATTTCACTGGTTTTCGCTGTTATTAGTGAGGCTTTGCAGATTGTGACTGTTATTTCAGTGGTTTTCGCTGTTATTAGTGAGGTTGTGCAGATTGCCACAGTTATTTCACTGGTTTTCTCTGTTATTAGTGAGGCTTTGCAGATTGTGACTGTTATTTCAGTGGTTTTCGCTGTTATTAGTGAGGCTTTGCAGATTGTGACTGTTATTTCAGTGGTTTTCGCTGTTATTAGTGAGGTTGTGCAGATTGCCACAGTTATTTCACTGGTTTTCGCTGTTATTAGTGAGGCTTTGCAGATTGTGACTGTTATTTCAGTAGTTTTCGCTGTTATTAGTGAGGTTGTGCAGATTGCCACAGTTATTTCACTGGTTTTCGCTGTTATTAGTGAGGCTTTGCAGATTGTGACTGTTATTTCAGTGGTTTTCGCTGTTATTAGTGAGGTTGTGCAGATTGCCACAGTTATTTCACTGGTTTTCGCTGTTATTAGTGAGGCTTTGCAGATTGTGACTGTTATTTCAGTGGTTTTCGCAGTTATTAGTGAGGTTGTGCAGATTGCCACAGTTATTTCACTGGTTTTCGCTGTTATTAGTGAGGCTTTGCAGATTGTGACTGTTATTTCAGTGGTTTTCGCTGTTATTAGTGAGGTTGTGCAGATTGCCACAGTTATTTCACTGGTTTTCGCTGTTATTAGTGAGGCTTTGCAGATTGTGACTGTTATTTCAGTGGTTTTCGCTGTTATTAGTGAGGTTGTGCAGATTGCCACAGTTATTTCACTGGTTTTCGCTGTTATTAGTGAGGCTTTGCAGATTGTGACTGTTATTTCAGTGGTTTTCGCTTTTATTAGTGAGGTTGTGCAGATTGCCACAGTTATTACACTGGTTTTCGCTGTTATTAGTGAGGCTTTGCAGATTGTGACTGTTATTTCAGTGGTTTTCGCTGTTATTAGTGAGGCTTTGCAGATTGTGACTGTTATTTCAGTGGTTTTCGCTGTTATTAGTGAGGTTGTGCAGATTGCCACAGTTATTTCACTGGTTTTCGCTGTTATTAGTGAGGCTTTGCAGATTGTGACTGTTATTTCAGTGGTTTTCGCTGTTATTAGTGAGGTTGTGCAGATTGCCACAGTTATTTCACTGGTTTTCGCTGTTATTAGTGAGGCTTTGCAGATTGTGACTGTTATTTCAGTGGTTTTCGCTGTTATTAGTGAGGTTGTGCAGATTGCCACAGTTATTTCACTGGTTTTCGCTGTTATTAGTGAGGCTTTGCAGATTGTGACTGTTATTTCAGTGGTTTTCGCTTTTATTAGTGAGGTTGTGCAGATTGCCACAGTTATTTCACTGGTTTTCGCTGTTATTAGTGAGGCTTTGCAAATTGTGACTGTTATTTCAGTGGTTTTCGCTGTTATTAGTGAGGTTGTGCAGATTGCCACAGTTATTTCACTGGTTTTCGCTGTTATTAGTGAGGCTTTGCAGATTGTGACTGTTATTTCAGTGGTTTTCGCTGTTATTAGTGAGGTTGTGCAGATTGCCACAGTTATTTCACTGGTTTTCGCTGTTATTAGTGAGGCTTTGCAGATTGCGACTGTTATTTCAGTGGTTTTCGCTGTTATTAGTGAGGTTGTGCAGATTGCCACAGTTATTTCAGTGGTTTTCGCTGTTATTAGTGAGGCTTTGCAGATTGTGACTGTTATTTCAGTGGTTTTCGCTGTTATTAGTGAGGTTGTGCAGATTGCCACAGTTATTTCACTGGTTTTCGCTGTTATTAGTGAGGCTTTGCAGATTGTGACTGTTATTTCACTGGTTTTCGCTGTTATTAGTGAGGTTGTGCAGATTGCCACAGTTATTTCACTGGTTTTCGCTGTTATTAGTGAGGCTTTGCAGATTGTGACTGTTATTTCAGTGGTTTTCGCTGTTATTAGTGAGGTTGTGCAGATTGCCACAGTTATTTCACTGGTTTTCGCTGTTATTAGTGAGGCTTTGCAGATTGTGACTGTTATTTCAGTGGTTTTCGCTGTTATTAGTGAGGTTGTGCAGATTGCCACAGTTATTTCACTGGTTTTCGCTGTTATTAGTGAGGCTTTGCAGATTGTGACTGTTATTTCAGTGGTTTTCGCTGTTATTAGTGAGGCTTTGCAGATTGTGACTGTTATTTCAGTGGTTTTCGCTGTTATTAGTGAGGTTGTGCAGATTGCCACAGTTATTTCACTGGTTTTCGCTGTTATTAGTGAGGCTTTGCAGATTGTGACTGTTATTTCAGTGGTTTTCGCTGTTATTAGTGAGGTTGTGCAGATTGCCACAGTTATTTCACTGGTTTTCGCTGTTATTAGTGAGGCTTTGCAGATTGTGACTGTTATTTCAGTGGTTTTCGCTGTTATTAGTGACGTTGTGCAGATTGCCACAGTTATTTCACTGGTTTTCGCTGTTATTAGTGAGGCTTTGCAGATTGTGACTGTTATTTCAGTGGTTTTCGCTGTTATTAGTGAGGTTGTGCAGATTGCCACAGTTATTTCACTGGTTTTCGCTGTTATTAGTGAGGCTTTGCAGATTGTGACTGTTATTTCAGTGGTTTTCGCTGTTATTAGTGAGGTTGTGCAGATTGCCACAGTTATTTCACTGGTTTTCGCTGTTATTAGTGAGGCTTTGCAGATTGTGACTGTTATTTCAGTGGTTTTCGCTGTTATTAGTGAGGTTGTGCAGATTGCCACAGTTATTTCAGTGGTTTTCGCTGTTATTAGTGAGGCTTTGCAGATTGTGACTGTTATTTCAGTGGTTTTCGCTGTTATTAGTGAGGTTGTGCAGATTGCCACAGTTATTTCACTGGTTTTCGCTGTTATTAGTGAGGCTTTGCAGATTGTGACTGTTATTTCACTGGTTTTCGCTGTTATTAGTGAGGTTGTGCAGATTGCCACAGTTATTTCACTGGTTTTCGCTGTTATTAGTGAGGCTTTGCAGATTGTGACTGTTATTTCAGTGGTTTTCGCTGTTATTAGTGAGGTTGTGCAGATTGCCACAGTTACTTCACTGGTTTTCGCTGTTATTAGTGAGGCTTTGCAGATTGTGACTGTTATTTCAGTGGTTTTCGCTGTTATTAGTGAGGTTGTGCAGCTTGCCACAGTTATTTCACTGGTTTTCGCTGTTATTAGTGAGGCTTTGCAGATTGTGACTGTTATTTCAGTGGTTTTCGCTGTTATTAGTTAGGTTGTGCAGATTGCCACAGTTATTTCACTGGTTTTCTCTGTTATTAGTGAGGCTTTGCAGATTGTGACTGTTATTTCAGTGGGTTTTCGCTGTTATTAGTGAGGTTGTGCAGATTGCCACAGTTATTTCACTGGTTTTCGCTGTTATTAGTGAGGCTTTGCAGATTGTGACTGTTATTTCAGTGGTTTTCGCTGTTATTAGTGAGGTTGTGCAGATTGCCACAGTTATTTCACTGGTTTTTCGCTGTTATTAGTGAGGCTTTGCAGATTGTGACTGTTATTTCAGTGGTTTTCGCTGTTATTAGTGAGGTTGTGCAGATTGCCACAGTTATTTCACTGGTTTTCTCTGTTATTAGTGAGGCTTTGCAGATTGTGACTGTTATTTCAGTGGTTTTCGCTGTTATTAGTGAGGCTTTGCAGATTGTGACTGTTATTTCAGTGGTTTTCGCTGTTATTAGTGAGGTTGTGCAGATTGCCACAGTTATTTCACTGGTTTTCGCTGTTATTAGTGAGGCTTTGCAGATTGTGACTGTTATTTCAGTAGTTTTCGCTGTTATTAGTGAGGTTGTGCAGATTGCCACAGTTATTTCACTGGTTTTCGCTGTTATTAGTGAGGCTTTGCAGATTGTGACTGTTATTTCAGTGGTTTTCGCTGTTATTAGTGAGGTTGTGCAGATTGCCACAGTTATTTCACTGGTTTTCGCTGTTATTAGTGAGGCTTTGCAGATTGTGACTGTTATTTCAGTGGTTTTCGCTGTTATTAGTGAGGTTGTGCAGATTGCCACAGTTATTTCACTGGTTTTCGCTGTTATTAGTGAGGCTTTGCAAATTGTGACTGTTATTTCAGTGGTTTTCGCTGTTATTAGTGAGGTTGTGCAGATTGCCACAGTTATTTCACTGGTTTTCGCTGTTATTAGTGAGGCTTTGCAGATTGTGACTGTTATTTCAGTGGTTTTCGCTGTTATTAGTGAGGTTGTGCAGATTGCCACAGTTATTTCACTGGTTTTCGCTGTTATTAGTGAGGCTTTGCAGATTGTGACTGTTATTTCAGTGGTTTTCGCTTTTATTAGTGAGGTTGTGCAGATTGCCACAGTTATTACACTGGTTTTCGCTGTTATTAGTGAGGCTTTGCAGATTGTGACTGTTATTTCAGTGGTTTTCGCTGTTATTAGTGAGGCTTTGCAGATTGTGACTGTTATTTCAGTGGTTTTCGCTGTTATTAGTGAGGTTGTGCAGATTGCCACAGTTATTTCACTGGTTTTCGCTGTTATTAGTGAGGCTTTGCAGATTGTGACTGTTATTTCAGTGGTTTTCGCTGTTATTAGTGAGGTTGTGCAGATTGCCACAGTTATTTCACTGGTTTTCGCTGTTATTAGTGAGGCTTTGCAGATTGTGACTGTTATTTCAGTGGTTTTCGCTGTTATTAGTGAGGTTGTGCAGATTGCCACAGTTATTTCACTGGTTTTCGCTGTTATTAGTGAGGCTTTGCAGATTGTGACTGTTATTTCAGTGGTTTTCGCTTTTATTAGTGAGGTTGTGCAGATTGCCACAGTTATTTCACTGGTTTTCGCTGTTATTAGTGAGGCTTTGCAAATTGTGACTGTTATTTCAGTGGTTTTCGCTGTTATTAGTGAGGTTGTGCAGATTGCCACAGTTATTTCACTGGTTTTCGCTGTTATTAGTGAGGCTTTGCAGATTGTGACTGTTATTTCAGTGGTTTTCGCTGTTATTAGTGAGGTTGTGCAGATTGCCACAGTTATTTCACTGGTTTTCGCTGTTATTAGTGAGGCTTTGCAGATTGCGACTGTTATTTCAGTGGTTTTCGCTGTTATTAGTGAGGTTGTGCAGATTGCCACAGTTATTTCAGTGGTTTTCGCTGTTATTAGTGAGGCTTTGCAGATTGTGACTGTTATTTCAGTGGTTTTCGCTGTTATTAGTGAGGTTGTGCAGATTGCCACAGTTATTTCACTGGTTTTCGCTGTTATTAGTGAGGCTTTGCAGATTGTGACTGTTATTTCACTGGTTTTCGCTGTTATTAGTGAGGTTGTGCAGATTGCCACAGTTATTTCACTGGTTTTCGCTGTTATTAGTGAGGCTTTGCAGATTGTGACTGTTATTTCAGTGGTTTTCGCTGTTATTAGTGAGGTTGTGCAGATTGCCACAGTTATTTCACTGGTTTTCGCTGTTATTAGTGAGGCTTTGCAGATTGTGACTGTTATTTCAGTGGTTTTCGCTGTTATTAGTGAGGTTGTGCAGATTGCCACAGTTATTTCACTGGTTTTCGCTGTTATTAGTGAGGCTTTGCAGATTGTGACTGTTATTTCAGTGGTTTTCGCTGTTATTAGTGAGGCTTTGCAGATTGTGACTGTTATTTCAGTGGTTTTCGCTGTTATTAGTGAGGTTGTGCAGATTGCCACAGTTATTTCACTGGTTTTCGCTGTTATTAGTGAGGCTTTGCAGATTGTGACTGTTATTTCAGTGGTTTTCGCTGTTATTAGTGAGGTTGTGCAGATTGCCACAGTTATTTCACTGGTTTTCGCTGTTATTAGTGAGGCTTTGCAGATTGTGACTGTTATTTCAGTGGTTTTCGCTGTTATTAGTGAGGTTGTGCAGATTGCCACAGTTATTTCACTGGTTTTCGCTGTTATTAGTGAGGCTTTGCAGATTGTGATTGTTATTTCAGTGGTTTTCGCTGTTATTAGTGACGTTGTGCAGATTGCCACAGTTATTTCACTGGTTTTCGCTGTTATTAGTGAGGCTTTGCAGATTGTGACTGTTATTTCAGTGGTTTTCGCTGTTATTAGTGAGGTTGTGCAGATTGCCACAGTTATTTCACTGGTTTTCGCTGTTATTAGTGAGGCTTTGCAGATTGTGACTGTTATTTCAGTGGTTTTCGCTGTTATTAGTGAGGTTGTGCAGATTGCCACAGTTATTTCAGTGGTTTTCGCTGTTATTAGTGAGGCTTTGCAGATTGTGACTGTTATTTCAGTGGTTTTCGCTGTTATTAGTGAGGTTGTGCAGATTGCCACAGTTATTTCACTGGTTTTCGCTGTTATTAGTGAGGCTTTGCAGATTGTGACTGTTATTTCAGTGGTTTTCGCTGTTATTAGTGAGGTTGTGCAGATTGCCACAGTTATTTCACTGGTTTTCGCTGTTATTAGTGAGGCTTTGCAGATTGTGACTGTTATTTCAGTGGTTTTCGCTGTTATTAGTGAGGTTGTGCAGATTGCCACAGTTACTTCACTGGTTTTCGCTGTTATTAGTGAGGCTTTGCAGATTGTGACTGTTATTTCAGTGGTTTTCGCTGTTATTAGTGCGGTTGTGCAGCTTGCCACAGTTATTTCACTGGTTTTCGCTGTTATTAGTGAGGCTTTGCAGATTGTGACTGTTATTTCACTGGTTTTCGCTGTTATTAGTGAGGTTGTGCAGATTGCCACAGTTATTTCACTGGTTTTCGCTGTTATTAGTGAGGCTTTGCAGATTGTGACTGTTATATCAGTGGTTTTCGCTGTTATTAGTGAGGTTGTGCAGATTGCCACAGTTATTTCACTGGTTTTCGCTGTTATTAGTGAGGCTTTGCAGATTGTGACTGTTATTTCACTGGTTTTCGCTGTTATTAGTGAGGTTGTGCAGATTGCCACAGTTATTTCACTGGTTTTCGCTGTTATTAGTGAGGCTTTGCAGATTGTGACTGTTATTTCAGTGGTTTTCGCTGTTATTAGTGAGGTTGTGCAGATTGCCACAGTTATTTCACTGGTTTTCGCTGTTATTAGTGAGGCTTTGCAGATTGTGACTGTTATTTCAGTGGTTTTCGCTGTTATTAGTGAGGTTGTGCAGATTGCCACAGTTATTTCACTGGTTTTCGCTGTTATTAGTGAGGCTTAGCAGATTGTGACTGTTATTTCAGTGGTTTTCGCTGTTATTAGTGAGGTTGTGCAGATTGCCACATTTATTTCACTGGTTTTCGCTGTTATTAGTGAGGCTTTGCAGATTGTGACTGTTATTTCAGTGGTTTTCGCTGTTATTAGTGCGGTTGTGCAGCTTGCCACAGTTATTTCACTGGTTTTCGCTGTTATTAGTGAGGCTTTGCAGATTGTGACTGTTATTTCACTGGTTTTCGCTGTTATTAGTGAGGTTGTGCAGATTGCCACAGTTACTTCACTGGTTTTCGCTGTTATTAGTGAGGCTTTGCAGATTGTGACTGTTATTTCAGTGGTTTTCGCTGTTATTAGTGCGGTTGTGCAGCTTGCCACAGTTATTTCACTGGTTTTCGCTGTTATTAGTGAGGCTTTGCAGATTGTGACTGTTATTTCACTGGTTTTCGCTGTTATTAGTGAGGTTGTGCAGATTGCCACAGTTATTTCACTGGTTTTCGCTGTTATTAGTGAGGCTTTGCAGATTGTGACTGTTATATCAGTGGTTTTCGCTGTTATTAGTGAGGTTGTGCAGATTGCCACAGTTATTTCACTGGTTTTCGCTGTTATTAGTGAGGCTTTGCAGATTGTGACTGTTATTTCACTGGTTTTCGCTGTTATTAGTGAGGTTGTGCAGATTGCCACAGTTATTTCACTGGTTTTCGCTGTTATTAGTGAGGCTTTGCAGATTGTGACTGTTATTTCAGTGGTTTTCGCTGTTATTAGTGAGGTTGTGCAGATTGCCACAGTTATTTCACTGGTTTTCGCTGTTATTAGTGAGGCTTTGCAGATTGTGACTGTTATTTCAGTGGTTTTCGCTGTTATTAGTGAGGTTGTGCAGATTGCCACAGTTATTTCACTGGTTTTCGCTGTTATTAGTGAGGCTTAGCAGATTGTGACTGTTATTTCAGTGGTTTTCGCTGTTATTAGTGAGGTTGTGCAGATTGCCACAGTTATTTCACTGGTTTTCGCTGTTATTAGTGAGGCTTTGCAGATTGTGACTGTTATTTCAGTGGTTTTCGCTGTTATTAGTGAGGTTGTGCAGATTGCCACAGTTATTTCACTGGTTTTCTCTGTTATTAGTGAGGCTTTGCAGATTGTGGCTGTTATTTCAGTGGTTTTCGCTGTTATTGTGACTGTATTTCAGTGGTTTTCGCTGTTATTGTGACTGTTATTTCAGTGGATTTCGCTGTTATTTAAGTGGTTTTCGCTGTTATTAGTGAGGTTGTGCAGATTGCCACAGTTATTACACTGGTTTTCGCTGTTATTAGTGAGGCTTTGCAGATTGTGACTGTTATTTCAGTGGTTTTCGCTGTTATTAGTGAGGTTTTGCAGATTGCCACAGTTATTTCACTGGTTTTCGCTGTTATTAGTGAGGCTTAGCAGATTGTGACTGTTATTTCAGTGGTTTTCGCTGTTATTAGTGAGGTTGTGCAGATTGCCACAGTTATTTCACTGGTTTTCGCTGTTATTAGTGAGGCTTTGCAGATTGTGACTGTTATTTCAGTGGTTTTCGCTGTTATTAGTGAGGTTGTGCAGATTGCCACAGTTATTTCACTGGTTTTCTCTGTTATTAGTGAGGCTTTGCAGATTGTGGCTGTTATTTCAGTGGTTTTCGCTGTTATTAGTGAGGCTTTGCAGATTGTGACTGTTATTTCAGTGGTTTTCGCTGTTATTGTGACTGTATTTCAGTGGTTTTCGCTGTTATTGTGACTGTTATTTCAGTGGTTTTCGCTGTTATTTCAGTGGTTTTCGCTGTTATTAGTGAGGTTGTGCAGATTGCCACAGTTATTACTGAGGCTGCACAACCTCACTAATAACAGCGAAAACCACTGAAATAACAGTCACAATCTGCAAAGCCTCACTAATAACAGCGAAAACCACTGAAATAACAGTCACAATCTGCAAAGCCTCACTAATAACAGCGAAAACCAGTGAAATAACTGTGGCAATCTGCACAACCTCACTAATAACAGCGAAAACCACTGAAATAACAGTCACAATCTGCAAAGCCTCACTAATAACAGCGAAAACCAGTGAAATAACTGTGGCAATCTGCACAACCTCACTAATAACAGCGAAAACCACTGAAATAACAGTCACAATCTGCAAAGCCTCACTAATAACAGCGAAAACCAGTGAAATAACTGTGGCAATCTGCACAACCTCACTAATAACAGCGAAAACCAGTGAAATAACAGTCACAATCTGCAAAGCCTCACTAATAACAGCGAAAACCAGTGAAATAACTGTGGCAATCTGCACAACCTCACTAATAACAGCGAAAACCACTGAAATAACAGTCACAATCTGCAAAGCCTCACTAATAACAGCGAAAACCACTGAAATAACTGTGGCAATCTGCACAACCTCACTAATAACAGCGAAAACCACTGAAATAACAGTCACAATCTGCAAAGCCTCACTAATAACAGCGAAAACCAGTGAAATAACTGTGGCAATCTGCACAACCTCACTAATAACAGCGAAAACCACTGAAATAACAGTCACAATCTGCAAAGCCTCACTAATAACAGCGAAAACCAGTGAAATAACTGTGGCAATCTGCACAACCTCACTAATAACAGCGAAAACCACTGAAATAACAGTCACAATTTGCAAAGCCTCACTAATAACAGCGAAAACCAGTGAAATAACTGTGGCAATCTGCACAACCTCACTAATAACAGCGAAAACCACTGAAATAACAGTCACAATCTGCAAAGCCTCACTAATAACAGCGAAAACCAGTGAAATAACTGTGGCAATCTGCACAACCTCACTAATAACAGCGAAAACCACTGAAATAACAGTCACAATCTGCAAAGCCTCACTAATAACAGCGAAAACCAGTGAAATAACTGTGGCAATCTGCACAACCTCACTAATAACAGCGAAAACCACTGAAATAACAGTCACAATCTGCAAAGCCTCACTAATAACAGCGAAAACCAGTGAAATAACTGTGGCAATCTGCACAACCTCACTAATAACAGCGAAAACCACTGAAATAACAGTCACAATCTGCAAAGCCTCACTAATAACAGCGAAAACCACTGAAATAACAGTCACAATCTGCAAAGCCTCACTAATAACAGCGAAAACCAGTGAAATAACTGTGGCAATCTGCACAACCTCACTAATAACAGCGAAAACCACTGAAATAACAGTCACAATCTGCAAAGCCTCACTAATAACAGCGAAAACCAGTGAAATAACTGTGGCAATCTGCACAACCTCACTAATAACAGCGAAAACCACTGAAATAACAGTCACAATCTGCAAAGCCTCACTAATAACAGCGAAAACCAGTGAAATAACTGTGGCAATCTGCACAACCTCACTAATAACAGCGAAAACCACTGAAATAACAGTCACAATCTGCAAAGCCTCACTAATAACAGTGAAAACCAGTGAAATAACTGTGGCAATCTGCACAACCTCACTAATAACAGTGAAAACCACTGAAATAACAGTCACAATCTGCAAAGCCTCACTAATAACAGCGAAAACCAGTGAAATAACTGTGGCAATCTGCACAACCTCACTAATAACAGCGAAAACCACTGAAATAACAGTCACAATCTGCAAAGCCTCACTAATAACAGCGAAAACCACTGAAATAACAGTCACAATCTGCAAAGCCTTGTTGTGAGACGTCAGACCACTAAAAAATAAAATAGATTAGCACAACAAAATAAAGTCAACATAAGACACTCACCATACCTAGGGTACCGGAACCTACAAAACAAATTCACAAAAAACATAACAACATAACCAGTAGGTACTCACCAAGAGTACTATGCGCTCCCCAACAACCAGCATAAAAGCATACGGCACCGGAGAAAACAAAAGGCACGTGTCACCAACAAACAACACCAGCCCGAAGCGTTCAACACAAAACAACGCTGGAAAAAATCAAAATATAGTAAACTGGTTCTGTAATACTTACCACAACATCGCAATCCACATAAATCCACATAAATCCACATAAATCCACATAAAAACACATAAGAACACCTAAACGAAATGTAAACAAACGCGCACGCTTATCGACTGTCACTTGACTAACACGTCACAAAGCCAAACACAAGTGGGAACGTAAGTTCTAAAAAACTTAAATGCTCACCACCCGATGGAGCCACCGTACAGTGGAAGGTATTTCGTGCAATATGGCAACCGCGCGTTAACGGACGAAAGTCCCGGTTGTCAAATATAAAATGCCAACGAAATGCTAAGGACAGGATTCAGTTTGGAAAACTACACCTAACCAACAGGAAAAGTGAGTACGACTGGAACCGAAAGCGGTTAGTAAAGCCCATCGGTGAAACCCAGAAATCAGGGTGAAAGTGGTTACATAACCCATCACCAAAAATTTCTAATTTTTGAAGCCGAACAAGGTTCCAGAAACTTATCGGCATCTTGGGGACGTCCCAAACGAAAGTGGTTAGTAAACCCATCGTTTATCGTCCCACCCGAACACGGTTCCTGGAACCTATCGGTTTTATTGGGGAACTCCCGAGTTGAAAGTGGTTGTCTAAACCCATCAACTAGGCCCCTTTTTCACCGTAATAACCTTCTGGTCTATCCCCAGTGTCAGAAGCCAGTAAGAAGACGCTGACAGAGGCGCTGCGTGACTCGGGGGCAGGTCCTAGGCCAATCACTATTGAAGAGTACCGCGCCAGGAACTCTGCCAAACCAGAGGCGAACCGTCCAACCCCTCCGATCAACGTAACCATCAAACGACGCACAGGAGTTGAGGCCAACTTCCGAAGGAAGATTGAGGAGGTCCGGCGTCGCCTGCTGTTAGCCGTTGGACAAAAACAGAGGCTGGAGATCAGCAGGGAGCTGCAAAGGCTCCACAACGAGCGGCTCAAATATCGCCGAGAGAAGCGCCAAACCAATAAAAATATTAAAAAATAAATAGTTAGTTAGTTAGTTAGTTAGTTAAAGAGAGAAGAAGAAGAAAGGAAAATAAATATTGAAATTAACAAATTGCACGGATTTTGACATCAGCCTCACAGTCGGCAATCCATGCCGCACCGCGGTCTATGAAACCGCCCGTAAACCTGCATTATCGTAGCGCGACAGTAGTGTAATCTGGGATGGAGATTTCGTAACCATTAGAGTTAATTAGTTCAGCTTGCATAACGATAGGTCTTACTAGAATTACCCGAGTTGGTTTATATAAAGTTTACACGCAATAGAGTTTTAAGATTGAAATGTACAAAAATTGTTTATACCAGAGTTATAGAGTTGGTTTATATAAAGTTTATACGCAATAGAGTTTTGAAATGTACAAAAATTGTTTATACCAGAGTTAAAGAGTTGGTTTATATAAAGTTTATACGCAATAGAGTTTTAAGATTGAAATGGACAAAAATTGTTTATACTAGAGTTAAAGAGTTGGTTTATATAAAGTTTATACGCAATTGAGTTTTAAGATTGAAATGTACAAAAATTGTTTATACCAGAGTTATAGAGTTGGTTTATATAAAGTTTACACGCAATAGAGTTTTGAAATGTACAAAAGTTGTTTATACTAGAGTTATAGAGTTGGTTTATATAAAGTTTACACGCAATAGAGTTTTAAGATTGAAATGTACAAAAATTGTTTATACCAGAGTTATAGAGTTGGTTTATATAAGGTTTATACGCAATAGAGTTTTAAGATTGAAATGTACAAAAATTGTTTATACTAGAGTTATAGAGTTGGTTTATATAAAGTTTATACGCAATAGAGTTTTAAGATTGGAGTGTACAAAGATTGTTTATACTAGAGTTATTAAGTCAATTTATATTGTAAACCTTCAACATTTAACTGACTCGAATGAACGAGAACATATTGTAACAGGGAGAAAATAAACATGTAACAACTTAACTTATGTTTATAACTACTAATGTATGCATATAACAACACATGTTTGTAACATACAACAACTGGCGCAGCCGCATTTAAGAACCATAGTGCTCAAAATCCAATTTAATTTAAATAAGGTGAATGTTGAAGGGTCGAAAATAAAACAAGGATTGTTTGTATAATTTATTTATTAAGAAATATTTGTAATACAAATTGAACAACTTGAAAAAAAAAAAAAAAAAAAAAAAAAAAAAAAACTCGAAATTAAAAAAGATACAATAAAAGAATAAAATATAGAAAAAATATAAAGATACAAGAAAAGAAGAAAAAAGAAAAAAAAAGGATTTCCTAAAAAGGAAAGAAAAACAGATTAAATAAAAAGAAAAAAAAAAAATCATATATATAGCATAATAATAATAAAAACAATATCAATAAGAATAATAATAATAAGATAGGCATAAGATAATGTTAAGAAACAATGTATGGCCCAGTCAACCCCGAAATCGTCTCTGAAATCATCTATAACTAGATTTTCGAGGTTTCTAGAATACTTCTCAATTGATAATCCGGAACCGGAATTCTCTACAAGCACTGAGGAAACCCACACAGGTGAAGAATCTAAAGAAAAGAAGGACAACGAGGAAGGAACAAATAACAAAACTTACGTATTCATGTCAAGCAACCAGGAAACTGATCAGATAACAGAACCGGGAATAGAAAATCAGATAGAAGGAAATATAGAAACAGAAGATATACAACAAACACCAGAAGAGCCAGAAACAGACATAGTGCAGCTGAGACACGGGAGAAGGTATTGTAAGACAAACTCGGACCAAGGAAAAGACGACCACGCCAGCAACCAACAGGGGCCAACAGCAAACACACGAACAGAAATCGAGAAAAAAGAAATTGGGGAAACAAAAGAAATAGAAAGCAAGAAAATGGCCAACATACAATTGGTAAATAACGTACTACACAACAACGTACCCATACTAATAGGGGAAGACGGCCCCCGAAAACAAAACGAAGTGAATGAGTTCATTAGCTGCGCACGCCTAGGATACGAGACGCTCACTGAAGCACAAGATAAGGCGCTTTTTATAAGATTGTTACCGACACGACTAAGAGGAAGAGCCCTAGAAGTTGCACAAGCTGGAATCAACAACACACTCGAAGACATATTCAACACCCTCAAATCAAACCTAATCCAGACCACCTCGTACATAACACTGAACACCCAATTAAGAAACGTGCAGCAATTACCTATGGAAACACTGATGGGTTATTTCAATAGAGTTAAATCGTTAATAAATGCTTGCAAGAACGCAGCAGAACAACAATACGCCAACGGTGGTGAGGGGCTAAAAATAGAAATCGAGGAAGTGGGCTTACATTGCTTCAAGTTAGGAATAACAAACTCTAACTACAAGTTCTACCTTCTCCAGGATTGCGATAACAACGTAGAATCCTTGGGGAGGAAAATAGCAAGGCTTGAGCAGACCGAGCAATGTATGAATCAACACCTAGCTAGTCAGCAGCCCGTAATCCCAGGATTACCAACGATGGACGCGGCTAGGAACCAGATTCACAATCAAGTGAAAAGAGAACCTCCAACGTTTGCGCAAAATCAACAACAACCACAATACCAGTCGGCGAGAAACTATAATGGGTACCAAGAGACGCCAAGAAACTACAACACCAATACACCCCGGGAGAAACAGGATAAACGGCAGATAAAATGTCATTTTTGTGGAAGACCAGGACATGTAATAGCCGAGTGTCGTACAAGGCAAATGACACCATTCTGCACGAACTGTAAGACGTATGGACACACGACCCAGAACTGTAACGCGCACGGCAGAAACCAACAAAACCTACCTTCAAATGGATATAGAGGGCGTCAGGTGAATCACACCACCGCAAACATAGCAAACGAGAAATGTAACTTCTGTTTGGAAGGAGGACATACAGAAGACCGGTGCTTTTTAAGGGAAAGGTGGGAACGAATACAACGAGAAAAACAAGCAGCACACATACAGCCGGAAAACTACGAGGAGACGACCGGGCACACCGCGAGTCGTCGCTAATAAGAAATGGGAAGCGGTGTGAAACATGTCCAGACGTTCCTATAGTAAATCTACCCCTAAACATTGCAAGAAGTAGCAGGAATAAATTCATAGTGGACACAGGCGCCGAAATAAGTCTAATAAAGGAAGAAGCAATTAAGGAATCAATAAAAAAGGACATAAATAGGGAGGAGATAATCAGATTAAACACCATTTCAGGGGAGATTTCCACTAAAGGGACCATCACAGGACACATAAGTTTAGAGAAATTATATCCATGTAAATTCCATATCATCGAAACTGTCAACGAAAGTAGCATAACGGGCCTGCTGGGCAATGACTTCTTGTCCAGGCATTGCAACATCGAGGGCCCCGCGAAGAAGCTCGTGTTCTTGCCCACAAGTAATGGACAAAGAACGGTTATCAAATTCGAGGACAACCAAAATCGAAGTACGAATGATGTTTATTTTGTGGACGTCATAGCAGCCGAAAAAGCAAATCATGAGCGTAGTCATGCCAGGGAGGAAAACACCCGAGAATTCCAAAGTAAAACTACTATGGGGGGTGATGCAAAACCTGCAATACTGGAAAAGGATTACGCAGAGCAGCCAAAGGAATCCCGACAAGCGGAGAAACCAGGGAACATCACCAAAGTCAGGCAAAGTCCGAAAACATGTGATTTCACAGGGGGAATAATGCCTACGGCGGAAGTGTTGAAAGACCTGGGAAAACTCTTTGAGACAGGTATAACGCATGAAAGCTACGCGAGTGGGATGCGTACCGGGGGAAGTAATCTGCAATGTTTTCCAAGTCATACTCGCACGTATGGAGAAAACAAAGAAAGCTGCGCAAAAGGTTGCCTAACGGAGGAATTTATAACCACAGAGCCCAGGAACGTCATAATACCGGCAAGGACAGTGAAATGGGTGGAAATGATCATGGATCAAGAAGGACAGTATGTAACCGAAGGAGAGGAGATAAAACCAGGCGTATATATTAGTAATGCGCTCGTGCAGTCAACAAAGGGCAAAATCAAACTAAGTGTGTTAAATATCAACAATCATAAAGTAGAAGCAAACAATATGACAGTGAGATTAAGCAAATACGAGGAAACGACAGTACCAAACGAAAACGCAAACAATAAATCTGAAGAAAAATTAGTCAACTGTATTGGCACCAAGGAATGGGAACCAGGAAAAAGAGAAATCCAGATTAGAAAACTAATAAATCTAGAAACTAACTTGAACACTGAAGAGAGGAGGGAAATGCATAAAGTAATCGAAGAATTCCAAGACGTTTTTCATTTACCGGGAGAGAAACTGGGACACACAGCTACAGTGCAGCATGAGATACAGATACAACAAGGGAAACATCCTATCAAGTGCAAGATGTACCGGCTGCCGGAGACGCAAAGAGAGATAATCACGGAAGAAATAGAGAGATTGCTGGACGAAGACATAGTCGAGCCGAGTTGGAGTCAATGGAACGCACCACTACTAGTTGTCCCCAAGAAACCCGGCCCCGATGGACAGAAGCGATGGCGAATAGTGGTCGATTATAGGAAACTAAATGAAGTCACCGAAGGGGACGCTTATCCACTACCCAGGATTGAGGATATCCTGGACCAACTAGGAAATTCTCGGTACTTCTCGGTACTCGACCTCGCCAGTGGATATCACCAAATAGCTATGAAACCGGAGGATCGCGACAAAACGGCGTTTAGTACCCCGTATGGACATTACGCCTTTAAGCGTATGCCTTTCGGCCTAAAGGGAGCACCAGCGACGTTCCAGCGTCTCATGAATCACGTGCTGACCGGATTACAGGGCCTACAATGCTTCGTATACCTGGATGACATAGTAATATACGGTAGAAACCTAATGGATCATCAAACGAAGCTACGAACCATATTACAACGACTGAGAGCACACAACCTGAAGTTGAACGCGGAGAAATGCAATTTCCTCAAAAGAGAAGTTATATACCTTGGACACAAGTGCACGACAGCAGGAGTAGAACCGGATCCGAGCTTGGTAGATAGCGTAAGAAATTTCCCGACACCTAGAACAATCCGTCAAGTACAGTCCTTCCTAGGACTAGCCAATTACTACAGGAAATTTATATCGGACTTCTCCAAGATAGCAGCACCAATAAATAATCTCTTGAAGAAGGATGTGAAATTCAAATGGGATGAAAGTTGTGTGAACGCCTTCAACACTCTCAAACAGAAATTAATAAGCCCACCAGTACTTAGATACCCAAACTTTAAAGAACCATTCAAGCTGTACACGGATGCGAGCGGAGGAGCACTTGGCGCAGTTCTAGCACAAGGCCCGGATAAAGAAGAGAAACCCATAGCTTATGCTAGTAGGACATTAAACGCAGCAGAAAGAAACTATTCTACAATAGAGCGGGAACTCTTGGCCATAGTATGGGCAGTTAAGAATTTCAGGTGCTACTTATACGGCAGACCGTTCAAAGTATTCACCGACCACAAACCCCTAAAAGGAGCGATTAGAATCAAAGACCCGACAAGCCGAATACTTCGGTTGTGGCACAAGCTGTCCGACTACACCTTCGAAATCGAGTACAAGGAAGGCAAGAAAAACAGTAACGCAGACGCCCTTAGCAGAATTCCATACGAGGTGATGGTCACCACACGGAAACAGGCACGAGAACAACAAGAACAAACCTCAGAAAACGGGGAGGAGATTGCTCCAGGAAAAGAGTCCACGGAACAGAATTCACTGGACGACCCATCCGTACAAGAAAAACCACAAGTAAGAATCTTGAAAGACCCTCAGGACATCGAGACCATACTACGCGACTGTCATGACGCCCCTCTGGGAGGACACCAAGGAGTTCTTAAGACATATCACCGCTTAAAGAGAGAGTTCTACTGGAAGGGAATGATGAAGGATATTAAAAAATATATACGAAAATGTAGAAAATGTCAAATAAATAAATTAAGTAGAGAGCACAGAGAACCGATGGTCATTACAGACACCGCCAAAAAACCATTCGACAAGGTCTACATGGACATAGTGGGTCCGCTCCCCGAAACACCACGCGGAAACAAATATATCTTAAGTTTCGAAGACGATTTGACGCGCTTCATGGACGTGATACCACTCCAAAATATGGAGGCGAAAACTGTGGCACAGGCTTTTGTAGAAGAAATAATTAGTCGATACAGAATACCAGCAAAACTAATCACCGACCAAGGAGCCAACTTCACCTCCGAAATGTTCAGGGAAGTGTGTAAGTTTTTTAAGATACGAAAGATCGAAACAACACCATACCATCCTCAATCCAACGGAGCATTAGAGAGATCACATAGACCTCTAATTGAGTATCTAAGAAATTTTGTAGACGACAACCAAACTAACTGGGATGAGCATCTGCGAGCAGCAATGTTCGTCAGGAACAATAGTATGCACACAACTACAAAATTAACGCCTATGGATTGCTTATACGGCTTCTCAGCCCCCCTTCCCAACAATCTAAAGAAAGCTCCCCAACCAGTGTACGGTCACGAGAATTATTTCCTGCAACTAAGAAATAAACTCCAGAGAGCATATCAAACCGCGCGAAGGAATTTGGAAGAGAGTAAGATCCAGTCTAAAGAATATTATGATTTGAAGACGAATCCAATCAAAATCCATGTTGGAGATCAAGTGCTTCTAAGAAATACGGCCCGACGAAACAAACTGATTCAACATTGGACAGGGCCCTACCGAGTCACGGCAGTAAATACCCCGGTCAACACCACTATTCTAATAAAAAATAAGAAACGTCGCGTACATAACAACCGTTTAAAATTGTATAACTAACATTAGAACGCCTCCTCACAACCACTATAGACCGACCATCGTTAATAATTATACTTTATCGTTAATAATTACTAGTTTCAAAATGGACCAAAACACTACACCCGTTGAAGTCGATGACCTAGGACTGACCAAGGCCGAGTGGGACAACATCCTACAGGAAGCGGACCAGCTGTATCAGCAGATTCAAGCTAACATCACCCTGCGAGAGACGGACCAGATGTCTCAACAACTACAACTGGACGAGCCTGAAACCGAGGACCCGAAATACTACCAGCCCCAGCAGAGAGCGAAAAACATTCGCGGACGAAACCCAAGGCGGAAAACCCGACGCAACTAATTTAAGACGAAACGCACATGTAAATTACAAAACGAAATAAAAGGAAACTACCGGATACAAAAGCTATGAAACTAGCCACCTAAGATTAAAATTACCCTAATTATAACAATAACACTATACTTAAACTTAAATCGCGCGAACCCCCTAGACGCCTATTACTTAGAACTACGAACTAATACTAAGCATAAACCACCCTTACCACAGAAACCGTCACACTCCGCAATACAAAAATGGTACTCGTCCTTGTTACCCAGGGAAATACCATTCACCCTGGGGGGGAACTTCTAAAAGGGGGAGGAATGTTGTGAGACGTCAGACCACTAAAAAATAAAATAGATTAGCACAACAAAATAAAGTCAACATAAGACACTCACCATACCTAGGGTACCGGAACCTACAAAACAAATTCACAAAAAACATAACAACATAACCAGTAGGTACTCACCAAGAGTACTATGCGCTCCCCAACAACCAGCATAAAAGCATACGGCACCGGAGAAAACAAAAGGCACGTGTCACCAACAAACAACACCAGCCCGAAGCGTTCAACACAAAACAACGCTGGAAAAAATCAAAATATAGTAAACTGGTTCTGTAATACTTACCACAACATCGCAATCCACATAAATCCACATAAATCCACATAAATCCACATAAAAACACATAAGAACACCTAAACGAAATGTAAACAAACGCGCACGCTTATCGACTGTCACTTGACTAACACGTCACAAAGCCAAACACAAGTGGGAACGTAAGTTCTAAAAAACTTAAATGCTCACCACCCGATGGAGCCACCGTACAGTGGAAGGTATTTCGTGCAATATGGCAACCGCGCGTTAACGGACGAAAGTCCCGGTTGTCAAATATAAAATGCCAACGAAATGCTAAGGACAGGATTCAGTTTGGAAAACTACACCTAACCAACAGGAAAAGTGAGTACGACTGGAACCGAAAGCGGTTAGTAAAGCCCATCGGTGAAACCCAGAAATCAGGGTGAAAGTGGTTACATAACCCATCACCAAAAATTTCTAATTTTTGAAGCCGAACAAGGTTCCAGAAACTTATCGGCATCTTGGGGACGTCCCAAACGAAAGTGGTTAGTAAACCCATCGTTTATCGTCCCACCCGAACACGGTTCCTGGAACCTATCGGTTTTATTGGGGAACTCCCGAGTTGAAAGTGGTTGTCTAAACCCATCAACTAGGCCCCTTTTTCACCGTAATAACCTTCTGGTCTATCCCCAGTGTCAGAAGCCAGTAAGAAGACGCTGACAGAGGCGCTGCGTGACTCGGGGGCAGGTCCTAGGCCAATCACTATTGAAGAGTACCGCGCCAGGAACTCTGCCAAACCAGAGGCGAACCGTCCAACCCCTCCGATCAACGTAACCATCAAACGACGCACAGGAGTTGAGGCCAACTTCCGAAGGAAGATTGAGGAGGTCCGGCGTCGCCTGCTGTTAGCCGTTGGACAAAAACAGAGGCTGGAGATCAGCAGGGAGCTGCAAAGGCTCCACAACGAGCGGCTCAAATATCGCCGAGAGAAGCGCCAAACCAATAAAAATATTAAAAAATAAATAGTTAGTTAGTTAGTTAGTTAGTTAAAGAGAGAAGAAGAAGAAAGGAAAATAAATATTGAAATTAACAAATTGCACGGATTTTGACATCAGCCTCACAGTCGGCAATCCATGCCGCACCGCGGTCTATGAAACCGCCCGTAAACCTGCATTATCGTAGCGCGACAGTAGTGTAATCTGGGATGGAGATTTCGTAACCATTAGAGTTAATTAGTTCAGCTTGCATAAATAGGTCTTACTAGAATTACCCGAGTTGGTTTATATAAAGTTTACACGCAATAGAGTTTTAAGATTGAAATGTACAAAAATTGTTTATACCAGAGTTATAGAGTTGGTTTATATAAAGTTTATACGCAATAGAGTTTTGAAATGTACAAAAATTGTTTATACCAGAGTTAAAGAGTTGGTTTATATAAAGTTTATACGCAATAGAGTTTTAAGATTGAAATGGACAAAAATTGTTTATACTAGAGTTAAAGAGTTGGTTTATATAAAGTTTATACGCAATTGAGTTTTAAGATTGAAATGTACAAAAATTGTTTATACTAGAGTTATAGAGTTGGTTTATATAAAGTTTATACGCAATAGAGTTTTAAGATTGGAGTGTACAAAGATTGTTTATACTAGAGTTATTAAGTCAATTTATATTGTAAACCTTCAACATTTAACTGACTCGAATGAACGAGAACATATTGTAACAGGGAGAAAATAAACATGTAACAACTTAACTTATGTTTATAACTACTAATGTATGCATATAACAACATATGTTTGTAACATACAACAAGGCTTTGCAGATTGTGACTGTTATTTCAGTGGTTTTCGCTGTTATTAGTGAGGTTGTGCAGATTGCCACAGTTATTTCATTGGTTTTCGCTGTTATTAGTGAGGCTTTGCAGATTGTGACTGTTATTTCAGTGGTTGTCGCTGTTATTAGTGAGGTTGTGCAGATTGCCACAGTTATTTCACTGGTTTTCGCTGTTATTAGTGAGGCTTTGCAGATTGTGACTGTTATTTCAGTGGTTTTCGCTGTTATTAGTGAGGTTGTGCAGATTGCCACAGTTATTTCACTGGTTTTCGCTGTTATAAGTGAGGCTTTGCAGATTGTGACTGTTATTTCAGTGGTTTTCGCTGTTATTAGTGAGGTTGTGCAGATTGCCACAGTTATTTCACTGGTTTTCGCTGTTATTAGTGAGGCTTTGCAGATTGTGACTGTTTTTTCAGTGGTTTTCGCTGTTATTAGTGAGGTTGTGCAGATTGCCACAGTTATTTCACTGGTTTTCGCTGTTATTAGTGAGGCTTTGCAGATTGTGACTGTTATTTCAGTGGTTTTCGCTGTTATTAGTGAGGTTGTGCAGATTGCCACAGTTATTTCACTGGTTTTCGCTGTTATTAGTGAGGCTTTGCAGATTGTGACTGTTATTTCAGTGGTTTTCGCTGTTATTAGTGAGGTTGTGCAGATTGCCACAGTTATTTCACTGGTTTTCGCTGTTATTAGTGAGGTTGTGCAGATTGCCACAGTTATTTCACTGGTTTTCGCTGTTATTAGTGAGGCTTTGCAGATTGTGACTGTTATTTCAGTGGTTTTCGCTGTTATTAGTGAGGTTGTGCAGATTGCCACAGTTATTTCACTGGTTTTCGCTGTTATTAGTGAGGCTTTGCAGATTGTGACTGTTATTTCAGTGGTTTTCGCTGTTATTAGTGAGGTTGTGCAGATTGCCACAGTTATTTCACTGGTTTTCGCTGTTATAAGTGAGGCTTTGCAGGTTGTGACTGTTATTTCAGTGGTTTTCGCTGTTATTAGTGAGGTTGTGCAGATTGCCACAGTTATTTCACTGGTTTTCGCTGTTATTAGTGAGGCTTTGCAGATTGTGACTGTTATTTCAGTGGTTTTCGCTGTTATTAGTGAGATTGTGCAGATTGCCACTGTTATTTCACTGGTTTTCGCTGTTATAAGTGAGGCTTTGCAGATTGTGACTGTTATTTCAGTGGTTTTCGCTGTTATTAGTGAGGTTGTGCAGATTGCCACAGTTATTTCACTGGTTTTCGCTGTTATTAGTGAGGCTTTGCAGATTGTGACTGTTATTTCAGTGGTTTTCGCTGTTATTGGTGAGGTTGTGCAGATTGCCACAGTTATTGCACTGGTTTTCGCTGTTATTAGTGAGGCTTTGCAGATTGTGACTGTTATTTCAGTGGTTTTCGCTGTTATAAGTGAGGTTGTGCAGATTGCCACAGTTATTTCACTGGTTTTCGCTGTTATAAGTGAGGCTTTGCAGATTGTGACTGTTATTTCAGTGGTTTTCGCTGTTATTAGTGAGGTTGTGCAGATTGCCACAGTTATTTCACTGGTTTTCGCTGTTATAAGTGAGGCTTTGCAGATTGTGACTGTTATTTCAGTGGTTTTCGCTGTTATTAGTGAGATTGTGCAGATTGCCACAGTTATTTCACTGGTTTTCGCTGTTATTAGTGAGGCTTTGCATATTGTGACTGTTATTTCAGTGGTTTTCGCTGTTATTAGTGAGGTTGTGCAGATTGCCACAGTTATTTCACTGGTTTTCGCTGTTATAAGTGAGGCTTTGCAGATTGTGACTGTTATTTCAGTGGTTTTCGCTGTTATTAGTGAGATTGTGCAGATTGCCACAGTTATTTCACTGGTTTTCGCTGTTATTAGTGAGGCTTTGCAGATTGTGACTGTTATTTCAGTGGTTTTCGCTGTTATTAGTGAGGTTGTGCAGATTGCCACAGTTATTTCACTGGTTTTCGCTGTTATAAGTGAGGCTTTGCAGATTGTGACTGTTATTTCAGTGGTTTTCGCTGTTATTAGTGAGATTGTGCAGATTGCCACAGTTATTTCACTGGTTTTCGCTGTTATTAGTGAGGCTTTGCAGATTGTGACTGTTATTTCAGTGGTTTTCGCTGTTATTAGTGAGGTTGTGCAGATTGCCACAGTTATTTCACTGGTTTTCGCTGTTATAAGTGAGGCTTTGCAGATTGTGACTGTTATTTCAGCGGTTTTCGCTGTTATTAGTGAGATTGTGCAGATTGCCACAGTTATTTCACTGGTTTTCGCTGTTATTAGTGAGGCTTTGCAGATTGTGACTGTTATTTCAGTGGTTTTCGCTGTTATTAGTGAGGTTGTGCAGATTGCCACAGTTATTTCACTGGTTTTCGCTGTTATAAGTGAGGCTTTGCAGATTGTGACTGTTATTTCAGTGGTTTTCGCTGTTATTAGTGAGGTTGTCCAGATTGCCACAGTTATTTCACTGGTTTTCGCTGTTATTAGTGAGGCTTTGCAGATTGTGACTGTTATTTCAGTGGTTTTCGCTGTTATTAGTGAGGTTGTGCCGATTGCCACAGTTATTTCACTGGTTTTCGCTGTTATTAGTGAGGCTTTGCAGATTGTGACTGTTATTTCAGTGGTTTTCGCTGTTATAAGTGAGGCTTTGCAGAT
Organism: Chrysops caecutiens; assembly: GCA_963971475.1. NCBI lineage: Eukaryota > Metazoa > Arthropoda > Insecta > Diptera > Tabanidae > Chrysops > Chrysops caecutiens. Next base: position 14,814 of record CAXASF010000119.1, on the reverse strand, counting down.
TGTGACTGTTATTTCAGTGGTTTTCGCTGTTATTAGTGAGAATGTGCAGATTGCCACAGTTATTTCACTGGTTTTCGCTGTTATTAGTGAGGCTTTGCAGATTGTGACTGTTATTTCAGTGGTTTTCGCTGTTATTAGTGAGGTTGTGCAGATTGCCACAGTTATTTCACTGGTTTTCGCTGTTATAAGTGAGGCTTTGCAGATTGTGACTGTTATTTCAGTGGTTTTCGCTGTTATTAGTGAGGTTGTGCAGATTGCCACAGTTATTTCACTGGTTTTCGCTGTTATTAGTGAGGCTTTGCAGATTGTGACTGTTATTTCAGTGGTTTTCGCTGTTATTAGTGAGGTTGTGCAGATTGCCACAGTTATTTCACTGGTTTTCGCTGTTATTAGTGAGGCTTTGCAGATTGTGACTGTTATTTCAGTGGTTTTCGCTGTTATTAGTGAGGTTGTGCAGATTGCCACAGTTATTTCACTGGTTTTCGCTGTTATAAGTGAGGCTTTGCAGATTGTGACTGTTATTTCAGTGGTTTTCGCTGTTATTAGTGAGATTGTGCAGATTGCCACAGTTATTTCACTGGTTTTCGCTGTTATTAGTGAGGCTTTGCAGATTGTGACTGTTATTTCAGTGGTTTTCGCTGTTATTAGTGAGGTTGTGCAGATTGCCACAGTTATTTCACTGGTTTTCGCTGTTATTAGTGAGGCTTTGCAGATTGTGACTGTTATTTCAGTGGTTTTCGCTGTTATTAGTGAGGTTGTGCAGATTGCCACAGTTATTTCACTGGTTTTCGCTGTTATTAGTAAGGCTTTGCAGATTGTGACTGTTATTTCAGTGGTTTTCGCTGTTATTAGTGAGGTTGTGCAGATTGCCACAGTTATTTCACTGGTTTTCGCTGTTATTAGTGAGGCTTTGCAGATTGTGACTGTTATTTCAGTGGTTTTCGCTGTTATAAGTGAGGCTTTGCAGATTGTGACTGTTATTTCAGTGGTTTTCGCTGTTATTAGTGAGGTTGTGCAGATTGCCACAGTTATTTCACTGGTTTTCGCTGTTATTAGTGAGGCTTTGCAGATTGTGACTGTTATTTCAGTGGTTTTCGCTGTTATAAGTGAGGCTTTGCAGATTGTGACTGTTATTTCAGTGGTTTTCGCTGTTATAAGTGAGGCTTTGCAGATTGTGACTGTTATTTCAGTGGTTTTCGCTGTTATTAGTGAGATTGTGCAGATTGCCACAGTTATTTCACTGGTTTTCGCTGTTATTAGTGAGGCTTTGCAGATTGTGACTGTTATTTCAGTGGTTTTCGCTGTTATAAGTGAGGCTTTGCAGATTGTGACTGTTATTTCAGTGGTTTTCGCTGTTATTAGTGAGGTTGTGCAGATTGCCACAGTTATTTCACTGGTTTTCGCTGTTATTAGTGAGGCTTTGCAGATTGTGACTGTTATTTCAGTGGTTTTCGCTGTTATTAGTGAGGTTGTGCAGATTGCCACAGTTATTTCAGTGGTTTTTGCTGTTATTAGTGAGGCTTTGCAGATTGTGACTGTTATTTCAGTGGTTTTCGCTGTTATTAGTGAGGTTGTGCAGATTGCCACAGTTATTTCACTGGTTTTCGCTGTTATTAGTGAGGCTTTGCAGATTGTGACTGTTATTTCAGTGGTTTTCGCTGTTATTAGTGAGGTTGTGCAGATTGCCACAGTTATTTCACTGGTTTTCGCTGTTATTAGTGAGGCTTTGCAGATTGTGACTGTTATTTCAGTGGTTTTCGCTGTTATAAGTGAGGCTTTGCAGATTGTGACTGTTATTTCAGTGGTTTTCGCTGTTATTAGTGAGGTTGTGCAGATTGCCACAGTTATTTCACTGGTTTTCGCTGTTATTAGTGAGGCTTTGCAGATTGTGACTGTTATTTCAGTGGTTTTCGCTGTTATTAGTGAGGTTGTGCAGATTGCCACAGTTATTTCACTGGTTTTCGCTGTTATTAGTGAGGCTTTGCAGATTGTGACTGTTATTTCAGTGGTTTTCGCTGTTATTAGTGAGGTTGTGCAGATTGCCACAGTTATTTCACTGGTTTTCGCTGTTATTAGTAAGGCTTTGCAGATTGTGACTGTTATTTCAGTGGTTTTCGCTGTTATTAGTGAGGTTGTGCAGATTGCCACAGTTATTTCACTGGTTTTCGCTGTTATTAGTGAGGCTTTGCAGATTGTGACTGTTATTTCAGTGGTTTTCGCTGTTATAAGTGAGGCTTTGCAGATTGTGACTGTTATTTCAGTGGTTTTCGCTGTTATTAGTGAGGTTGTGCAGATTGCCACAGTTATTTCACTGGTTTTCGCTGTTATTAGTGAGGCTTTGCAGATTGTGACTGTTATTTCAGTGGTTTTCGCTGTTATAAGTGAGGCTTTGCAGATTGTGACTGTTATTTCAGTGGTTTTCGCTGTTATAAGTGAGGCTTTGCAGATTGTGACTGTTATTTCAGTGGTTTTCGCTGTTATTAGTGAGATTGTGCAGATTGCCACAGTTATTTCACTGGTTTTCGCTGTTATTAGTGAGGCTTTGCAGATTGTGACTGTTATTTCAGTGGTTTTCGCTGTTATAAGTGAGGCTTTGCAGATTGTGACTGTTATTTCAGTGGTTTTCGCTGTTATTAGTGAGGTTGTGCAGATTGCCACAGTTATTTCACTGGTTTTCGCTGTTATTAGTGAGGCTTTGCAGATTGTGACTGTTATTTCAGTGGTTTTCGCTGTTATTAGTGAGGTTGTGCAGATTGCCACAGTTATTTCAGTGGTTTTCGCTGTTATTAGTGAGGCTTTGCAGATTGTGACTGTTATTTCAGTGGTTTTCGCTGTTATTAATGAGGTTGTGCAGATTGCCACAGTTATTTCACTGGTTTTCGCTGTTATTAGTGAGGCTTTGCAGATTGTGACTGTTATTTCAGTGGTTTTCGCTGTTATTAGTGAGGTTGTGCAGATTGCCACAGTTATTTCACTGGTTTTCGCTGTTATTAGTGAGGCTTTGCAGATTGTGACTGTTATTTCAGTGGTTTTCGCTGTTATAAGTGAGGCTTTGCAGATTGTGACTGTTATTTCAGTGGTTTTCGCTGTTATTAGTGAGGTTGTGCAGATTGCCACAGTTATTTCACTGGTTTTCGCTGTTATTAGTGAGGCTTTGCAGATTGTGACTGTTATTTCAGTGGTTTTCGCTGTTATTAGTGAGGTTGTGCAGATTGCCACAGTTATTTCACTGGTTTTCGCTGTTATTAGTGAGGCTTTGCAGATTGTGACTGTTATTTCAGTGGTTTTCGCTGTTATTAGTGAGGTTGTGCAGATTGCCACAGTTATTTCACTGGTTTTCGCTGTTATTAGTGAGGCTTTGCAGATTGTGACTGTTATTTCAGTGGTTTTCGCTGTTATTAGTGAGGTTGTGCAGATTGCCACAGTTATTTCACTGGTTTTCGCTGTTATTAGTGAGGCTTTGCAGATTGTGACTGTTATTTCAGTGGTTTTCGCTGTTATTAGTGAGGTTGTGCAGATTGCCACAGTTATTTCACTGGTTTTCGCTGTTAAAAGTGAGGCTTTGCAGATTGTGACTGTTATTTCAGTGGTTTTCGCTGTTATTAGTGAGGTTGTGCAGATTGCCACAGTTATTTCACTGGTTTTCGCTGTTATAAGTGAGGCTTTGCAGATTGTGACTGTTATTTCAGTGGTTTTCGCTGTTATTAGTGAGGTTGTGCAGATTGCCACAGTTATTTCACTGGTTTTCGCTGTTATTAGTGAGGCTTTGCAGATTGTGACTGTTATTTCAGTGGTTTTCGCTGTTATTAGTGAGGTTGTGCAGATTGCCACAGTTATTTCACTGGTTTTCGCTGTTATTAGTGAGGCTTTGCAGATTGTGACTGTTATTTCAGTGGTTTTCGCTGTTATTAGTGAGATTGTGCAGATTGCCACAGTTATTTCACTGGTTTTCGCTGTTATTAGTGAGGCTTTGCAGATTGTGACTGTTATTTCAGTGGTTTGCGCTGTTATTAGTGAGGTTGTGCAGATTGCCACAGTTATTTCACTGGTTTTCGCTGTTATAAGTGAGGCTTTGCAGATTGTGACTGTTATTTCAGTGGTTTTCGCTGTTATTAGTGAGGTTGTGCAGATTGCCACAGTTATTTCACTGGTTTTCGCTGTTATTAGTGAGGCTTTGCAGATTGTGACTGTTATTTCAGTGGTTTTCGCTGTTATAAGTGAGGCTTTGCAGATTGTGACTGTTATTTCAGTGGTTTTCGCTGTTATTAGTGAGGTTATGCAGATTGCCACAGTTATTTCACTGGTTTTCGCTGTTATTAGTGAGGCTTTGCAGATTGTGACTGTTATTTCAGTGGTTTTCGCTGTTATTAGTGAGGTTGTGCAGATTGCCACAGTTATTTCACTGGTTTTCGCTGTTATTAGTGAGGCTTTGCAGATTGTGACTGTTATTTCAGTGGTTTTCGCTGTTATTAGTGAGGTTGTGCAGATTGCCACAGTTATTTCACTGGTTTTCGCTGTTATTAGTGAGGCTTTGCAGATTGTGACTGTTATTTCAGTGGTTTTCGCTGTTATTAGTGAGGTTGTGCAGATTGCCACAGTTATTTCACTGGTTTTCGCTGTTATTAGTGAGGCTTTGCAGATTGTGACTGTTATTTCAGTGGTTTTCGCTGTTATTAGTGAGGTTGTGCAGATTGCCACAGTTATTTCACTGGTTTTCGCTGTTATTAGTGAGGCTTTGCAGATTGTGACTGTTATTTCAGTGGTTTTCGCTGTTATTAGTGAGGTTGTGCAGATTGCCACAGTTATTTCACTGGTTTTCGCTGTTATAAGTGAGGCTTTGCAGATAGTGACTGTTATTTCAGTGGTTTTCGCTGTTATTAGTGAGGTTGTGCAGATTGCCACAGTTATTTCACTGGTTTTCGCTGTTATTAGTGAGGCTTTGCAGATTGTGACTGTTATTTCAGTGGTTTTCGCTGTTATTAGTGAGGTTGTGCAGATTGCCACAGTTATTTCACTGGTTTTCGCTGTTATTAGTGAGGCTTTGCAGATTGTGACTGTTATTTCAGTGGTTTTCGCTGTTATAAGTGAGGCTTTGCAGATTGTGACTGTTATTTCAGTGGTTTTCGCTGTTATTAGTGAGGTTGTGCAGATTGCCACAGTTATTTCACTGGTTTTCGCTGTTATTAGTGAGGCTTTGCAGATTGTGACTGTTATTTCAGTGGTTTTCGCTGTTATTAGTGAGGTTGTGCAGATTGCCACAGTTATTTCACTGGTTTTCGCTGTTATTAGTGAGGCTTTGCAGATTGTGACTGTTATTTCAGTGGTTTTCGCTGTTATAAGTGAGGCTTTGCAGATTGTGACTGTTATTTCAGTGGTTTTCGCTGTTATTAGTGAGGTTGTGCAGATTGCCACAGTTATTTCAGTGGTTTTCGCTGTTATAAGTGAGGCTTTGCAGATTGTGACTGTTATTTCAGTGGTTTTCGCTGTTATTAGTGAGGTTGTGCAGATTGCCACAGTTATTTCACTGGTTTTCGCTGTTATTAGTGAGGCTTTGCAGATTGTGACTGTTATTTCAGTGGTTTTCGCTGTTATTAGTGAGGTTGTGCAGATTGCCACAGTTATTTCACTGGTTTTCGCTGTTATTAGTGAGGCTTTGCAGATTGTGACTGTTATTTCAGTGGTTTTCGCTGTTATAAGTGAGGCTTTGCAGATTGTGACTGTTATTTCAGTGGTTTTCGCTGTTATTAGTGAGGTTGTGCAGATTGCCACAGTTATTTCACTGGTTTTCGCTGTTATAAGTGAGGCTTTGCAGATTGTGACTGTTATTTCAGTGGTTTTCGCTGTTATTAGTGAGATTGTGCAGATTGCCACAGTTATTTCACTGGTTTTCGCTGTTATTAGTGAGGCTTTGCAGATTGTGACTGTTATTTCAGTGGTTTTCGCTGTTATTAGTGAGGTTGTGCAGATTGCCACAGTTATTTCACTGGTTTTCGCTGTTATAAGTGAGGCTTTGCAGATTGTGACTGTTATTTCAGTGGTTTTCGCTGTTATTAGTGAGATTGTGCAGATTGCCACAGTTATTTCACTGGTTTTCGCTGTTATTAGTGAGGCTTTGCAGATTGTGACTGTTATTTCAGTGGTTTTCGCTGTTATTAGTGAGATTGTGCAGATTGCCACAGTTATTTCACTGGTTTTCGCTGTTATTAGTGAGGCTTTGCAGATTGTGACTGTTATTTCAGTGGTTTTCGCTGTTATTAGTGAGGCTTTGCAGATTGTGACTGTTATTTCAGTGGTTTTCGCTGTTATAAGTGAGGCTTTGCAGATTGTGACTGTTATTTCAGTGGTTTTCGCTGTTATTAGTGAGGCTTTGCAGATTGTGACTGTTATTTCAGTGGTTTTCGCTGTTATAAGTGAGGCTTTGCAGATTGTGACTGTTATTTCAGCGGTTTTCGCTGTTATTAGTGAGATTGTGCAGATTGCCACAGTTATTTCACTGGTTTTCGCTGTTATTAGTGAGGCTTTGCAGATTGTGACTGTTATTTCAGTGGTTTTCGCTGTTATAAGTAAGGCTTTGCAGATTGTGACTGTTATTTCAGTGGTTTTCGCTGTTATTAGTGAGGTTGTGCAGATTGCCACAGTTATTTCACTGGTTTTCGCTGTTATTAGTGAGGCTTTGCAGATTGTGACTGTTATTTCAGTGGTTTTCGCTGTTATTAGTGAGGTTGTGCAGATTGCCACAGTTATTTCACTGGTTTTCGCTGTTATTAGTGAGGCTTTGCAGATTGTGACTGTTATTTCAGTGGTTTTCGCTGTTATTAGTGAGATTGTGCAGATTGCCACAGTTATTTCAGTGGTTTTCGCTGTTATTAGTGAGGCTTTGCAGATTGTGACTGTTATTTCAGTGGTTTTCGCTGTTATTAGTGAGGTTGTGCAGATTGCCACAGTTATTTCACTGGTTTTCGCTGTTATTAGTGAGGCTTTGCAGATTGTGACTGTTGTTTCAGTGGTTTTCGCTGTTATTAGTGAGGTTGTGCAGATTGCCACAGTTATTTCACTGGTTTTCGCTGTTATAAGTGAGGCTTTGCAGATTGTGACTGTTATTTCAGTGGTTTTCGCTGTTATTAGTGAGGTTGTGCAGATTGCCACAGTTATTTCACTGGTTTTCGCTGTTATTAGTGAGGCTTTGCAGATTGTGACTGTTATTTCAGTGGTTTTCGCTGTTATTAGTGAGATTGTGCAGATTGCCACAGTTATTTCACTGGTTTTCGCTGTTATTAGTGAGGCTTTGCAGATTGTGACTGTTATTTCAGTGGTTTTCACTGTTATTAGTGAGTTTGTGCAGATTGCCACAGTTATTTCACTGGTTTTCGCTGTTATTAGTGAGGCTTTGCAGATTGTGACTGTTATTTCAGTGGTTTTCGCTGTTATTAGTGAGGTTGTGCAGATTGCCACAGTTATTTCACTGGTTTTCGCTGTTATTAGTGAGGCTTTGCAGATTGTGACTGTTATTTCAGTGGTTTTCGCTGTTATTAGTGAGGTTGTGCAGATTGCCACAGTTATTTCACTGGTTTTCGCTGTTATTAGTGAGGCTTTGCAGATTGTGACTGTTATTTCAGTGGTTTTCGCTGTTATTAGTGAGGTTGTGCAGATTGCCACAGTTATTTCACTGGTTTTCGCTGTTATTAGTGAGGCTTTGCAGATTGTGACTGTTATTTCAGTGGTTTTCGCTGTTATTAGTGAGGTTGTGCAGATTGCCACAGTTATTTCACTGGTTTTCGCTGTTATTAGTGAGGCTTTGCAGATTGTGACTGTTATTTCAGTGGTTTTCGCTGTTATTAGTGAGGTTGTGCAGATTGCCACAGTTATTTCACTGGTTTTCGCTGTTATTAGTGAGGCTTTGCAGATTGTGACTGTTATTTCAGTGGTTTTCGCTGTTATTAGTGAGGTTGTGCAGATTGCCACAGTTATTTCACTGGTTTTCGCTGTTATTAGTGAGGCTTTGCAGATTGTGACTGTTATTTCAGTGGTTTTCGCTGTTATTAGTGAGGTTGTGCAGATTGCCACAGTTATTTCACTGGTTTTCGCTGTTATAAGTGAGGCTTTGCAGATTGTGACTGTTATTTCAGTGGTTTTCGCTGTTATTAGTGAGGTTGTGCAGATTGCCACAGTTATTTCACTGGTTTTCGCTGTTATTAGTGAGGCTTTGCAGATTGTGACTGTTATTTCAGTGGTTTTCGCTGTTATTAGTGAGGTTGTGCAGATTGCCACAGTTATTTCACTGGTTTTCGCTGTTATTAGTGAGGCTTTGCAGATTGTGACTGTTATTTCAGTGGTTTTCGCTGTTATTAGTGAGGTTGTGCAGATTGCCACAGTTATTTCACTGGTTTTCGCTGTTATTAGTGAGGCTTTGCAGATTGTGACTGTTATTTCAGTGGTTTTCGCTGTTATTAGTGAGGTTGTGCAGATTGCCACAGTTATTTCACTGGTTTTCGCTGTTATTAGTGAGGCTTTGCAGATTGTGACTGTTATTTCAGTGGTTTTCGCTGTTATAAGTGAGGCTTTGCAGATTGTGACTGTTATTTCAGTGGTTTTCGCTGTTATTAGTGAGGTTGTGCAGATTGCCACAGTTATTTCACTGGTTTTCGCTGTTATTAGTGATGCTTTGCAGATTGTGACTGTTATTTCAGTGGTTTTCGCTGTTATTAGTGAGATTGTGCAGATTGCCACAGTTATTTCACTGGTTTTCGCTGTTATAAGTGAGGCTTTGCAGATTGTGACTGTTATTTCAGTGGTTTTCGCTGTTATTAGTGAGGTTGTGCAGATTGCCACAGTTATTTCACTGGTTTTCGCTGTTATAAGTGAGGCTTTGCAGATTGTGACTGTTACTTCAGTGGTTTTCGCTGTTATTAGTGAGATTGTGCAGATTGCCACAGTTATTTCACTGGTTTTCGCTGTTATAAGTGAGGCTTTGCAGATTGTGACTGTTATTTCAGTGGTTTTCGCTGTTATTAGTGAGATTGTGCAGATTGCCACAGTTATTTCACTGGTTTTCGCTGTTATTAGTGAGGCTTTGCAGATTGTGACTGTTATTTCAGTGGTTTTCGCTGTTATTAGTGAGGTTGTGCAGATTGCCACAGTTATTTCACTGGTTTTCGCTGTTATTAGTGAGGCTTTGCAGATTGTGACTGTTATTTCAGTGGTTTTCGCTGTTATTAGTGAGGTTGTGCAGATTGCCACAGTTATTTCACTGGTTTTCGCTGTTATTAGTGAGGCTTTGCAGATTGTGACTGTTATTTCAGTGGTTTTCGCTGTTATTAGTGAGGTTGTGCAGATTGCCACAGTTATTTCACTGGTTTTCGCTGTTATTAGTGAGGCTTTGCAGATTGTGACTGTTATTTCAGTGGTTTTCGCTGTTATTAGTGAGGTTGTGCAGATTGCCACAGTTATTTCACTGGTTTTCGCTGTTATTAGTGAGGCTTTGCAGATTGTGACTGTTATTTCAGTGGTTTTCGCTGTTATTAGTGAGGTTGTGCAGATTGCCACAGTTATTTCACTGGTTTTCGCTGTTATTAGTGAGGCTTTGCAGATTGTGACTGTTATTTCAGTGGTTTTCGCTGTTATAAGTGAGGCTTTGCAGATTGTGACTGTTATTTCAGTGGTTTTCGCTGTTATTAGTGAGGTTGTGCAGATTGCCACAGTTATTTCACTGGTTTTCGCTGTTATTAGTGAGGCTTTGCAGATTGTGACTGTTATTTCAGTGGTTTTCGCTGTTATTAGTGAGATTGTGCAGATTGCCACAGTTATTTCACTGGTTTTCGCTGTTATAAGTGAGGCTTTGCAGATTGTGACTGTTATTTCAGTGGTTTTCGCTGTTATTAGTGAGGTTGTGCAGATTGCCACAGTTATTTCACTGGTTTTCGCTGTTATAAGTGAGGCTTTGCAGATTGTGACTGTTACTTCAGTGGTTTTCGCTGTTATTAGTAAGATTGTGCAGATTGCCACAGTTATTTCACTGGTTTTCGCTGTTATAAGTGAGGCTTTGCAGATTGTGACTGTTATTTCAGTGGTTTTCGCTGTTATTAGTGAGATTGTGCAGATTGCCACAGTTATTTCACTGGTTTTCGCTGTTATTAGTGAGGCTTTGCAGATTGTGACTGTTATTTCAGTGGTTTTCGCTGTTATTAGTGAGGTTGTGCAGATTGCCACAGTTATTTCACTGGTTTTCGCTGTTATTAGTGAGGCTTTGCAGATTGTGACTGTTATTTCAGTGGTTTTCGCTGTTATTAGTGAGGTTGTGCAGATTGCCACAGTTATTTCACTGGTTTTCGCTGTTATTAGTGAGGCTTTGCAGATTGTGACTGTTATTTCAGTGGTTTTCGCTGTTATTAGTGAGGTTGTGCAGATTGCCACAGTAATTTCACTGGTTTTCGCTGTTATTAGTGAGGCTTTGCAGATTGTGACTGTTATTAGTGAGGTTGTGCAGATTGCCACAGTTATTTCACTGGTTTTCGCTGTTATTAGTGAGGCTTTGCAGATTGTGACTGTTATTTCAGTGGTTTTCGCTGTTATTAGTGAGGTTGTGCAGATTGCCACAGTTATTTCACTGGTTTTCGCTGTTATTAGTGAGGCTTTGCAGATTGTGACTGTTATTTCAGTGGTTTTCGCTGTTATTAGTGAGGTTGTGCAGATTGCCACAGTTATTTCACTGGTTTTCGCTATTATTAGTGAGGCTTTGCAGATTGTGACTGTTATTTCAGTGGTGTTCGCTGTTATTAGTGAGGTTGTGCAGATTGCCACAGTTATTTCACTGGTTTTCGCTGTTATTAGTGAGGCTTTGCAGATTGTGACTGTTATTTCAGTGGTTTTCGCTGTTATAAGTGAGGCTTTGCAGATTGTGACTGTTATTTCAGTGGTTTTCGCTGTTATTAGTGAGGTTGTGCAGATTGCCACAGTTATTTCACTGGTTTTCGCTGTTATAAGTGAGGCTTTGCAGATTGTGACTGTTATTTCAGTGGTTTTCGCTGTTATTAGTGAGGTTGTGCAGATTGCCACAGTTATTTCACAGGTTTTCGCTGTTATTAGTGAGGCTTTGCAGATTGTGACTGTTATTTCAGTGGTTTTCGCTGTTATGAGTGAGGTTGTGCAGATTGCCACAGTTATTTCACTGGTTTTCGCTGTTATAAGTAAGGCTTTGCAGATTGTGACTGTTATTTTAGTGGTTTTCGCTGTTATTAGTGAGGTTGTGCAGATTGCCACAGTTATTTCACTGGTTTTCGCTGTTATTAGTGAGGCTTTGCAGATTGTGACTGTTATTTCAGTGGTTTTCGCTGTTATTAGTGAGATTGTGCAGATTGCCACAGTTATTTCACTGGTTTTCGCTGTTATTAGTGAGGCTTTGCAGATTGTGACTGTTATTTCAGTGGTTTTCGCTGTTATAAGTGAGGCTTTGCAGATTGTGACTGTTATTTCAGTGGTTTTCGCTGTTATTAGTGAGGTTGTGCAGATTGCCACAGTTATTTCACTGGTTTTCGCTGTTATAAGTGAGGCTTTGCAGATTGTGACTGTTATTTCAGTGGTTTTCGCTGTTATTAGTGAGGTTGTGCAGATTGCCACAGTTATTTCACTGGTTTTCGCTGTTATTAGTGAGGCTTTGCAGATTGTGACTGTTATTTCAGTGGTTTTCGCTGTTATTAGTGAGGTTGTGCAGATTGCCACAGTTATTTCACTGGTTTTCGCTGTTATAAGTGAGGCTTTGCAGATTGTGACTGTTATTTCAGTGGTTTTCGCTGTTATTAGTGAGATTGTGCAGATTGCCACAGTTATTTCACTGGTTTTCGCTGTTATAAGTGAGGCTTTGCAGATTGTGACTGTTATTTCAGTGGTTTTCGCTGTTATTAGTGAGGTTGTGCAGATTGCCACAGTTATTTCACTGGTTTTCGCCGTTATAAGTGAGGCTTTGCAGATTGTGACTGTTATTTCAGTGGTTTTCGCTGTTATTAGTGAGGTTGTGCAGATTGCCACAGTTATTTCACTGGTTTTCGCTGTTATTAGTGAGGTTGTGCAGATTGCCACAGTTATTTCACTGGTTTTCGCTGTTATTAGTGAGGCTTTGCAGATTGTGACTGTTATTTCAGTGGTTTTCGCTGTTATTAGTGAGGTTGTGCAGATTGCCACAGTTATTTCACTGGTTTTCGCTGTTATTAGTGAGGCTTTGCAGATTGTGACTGTTATTTCAGTGGTTTTCGCTGTTATTAGTGAGGTTGTGCAGATTGCCACAGTTATTTCACTGGTTTTCGCTGTTATAAGTGAGGCTTTGCAGATTGTGACTGTTATTTCAGTGGTTTTCGCTGTTATTAGTGAGGTTGTGCAGATTGCCACAGTTATTTCACTGGTTTTCGCTGTTATTAGTGAGGCTTTGCAGATTGTGACTGTTATTTCAGTGGTTTTCGCTGTTATTAGTGAGGTTGTGCAGATTGCCACAGTTATTTCACTGGTTTTCGCTGTTATTAGTGAGGCTTTGCAGATTGTGACTGTTATTTCAGTGGTTTTCGCTGTTATTAGTGAGATTGTGCAGATTGCCACAGTTATTTCACTGGTTTTCGCTGTTATTAGTGAGGCTTTGCAGATTGTGACTGTTATTTCAGTGGTTTTCGCTGTTATTAGTGAGGTTGTGCAGATTGCCACAGTTATTTCACTGGTTTTCGCTGTTATAAGTGAGGCTTTGCAGATTGTGACTGTTATTTCAGTGGTTTTCGCTGTTATTAGTGAGATTGTGCAGATTGCCACAGTTATTTCACTGGTTTTCGCTGTTATTAGTGAGGCTTTGCAGATTGTGACTGTTATTTCAGTGGTTTTCGCTGTTATTAGTGAGGTTGTGCAGATTGCCACAGTTATTTCACTGGTTTTCGCTGTTATTAGTGAGGCTTTGCAGATTGTGACTGTTATTTCAGTGGTTTTCGCTGTTATTAGTGAGGTTGTGCAGATTGCCACAGTTATTTCACTGGTTTTCGCTGTTATTAGTGAGGCTTTGCAGATTGTGACTGTTATTTCAGTGGTTTTCGCTGTTATTAGTGAGGTTGTGCAGATTGCCACAGTTATTTCACTGGTTTTCGCTGTTATTAGTGAGGCTTTGCAGATTGTGACTGTTATTTCAGTGGTTTTCGCTGTTATTAGTGAGGTTGTGCAGATTGCCACAGTTATTTCACTGGTTTTCGCGGTTATTGGTGAGGCTTTGCAGATTGTGACTGTTATTTCAGTGGTTTTCGCTGTTATAAGTGAGGCTTTGCAGATTGTGACTGTTATTTCAGTGGTTTTCGCTGTTATTAGTGAGGTTGTGCAGATTGCCACAGTTATTTCACTGGTTTTCGCTGTTATTAGTGAGGCTTTGCAGATTGTGACTGTTATTTCAGTGGTTTTCGCTGTTATTAGTGAGGTTGTGCAGATTGCCACAGTTATTTCACTGGTTTTCGCTGTTATTAGTGAGGCTTTGCAGATTGTGACTGTTATTTCAGTGGTTTTCGCTGTTATAAGTGAGGCTTTGCAGATTGTGACTGTTATTTCAGTGGTTTTCGCTGTTATTAGTGAGGTTGTGCAGATTGCCACAGTTATTTCACTGGTTTTCGCTGTTATAAGTGAGGCTTTGCAGATTGTGACTGTTATTTCAGTGGTTTTCGCTGTTATTAGTGAGGTTGTGCAGATTGCCACAGTTATTTCACTGGTTTTCGCTGTTATTAGTGAGGCTTTGCAGATTGTGACTGTTATTTCAGTGGTTTTCGCTGTTATTAGTGAGATTGTGCAGATTGCCACAGTTATTTCACTGGTTTTCGCTGTTATAAGTGAGGCTTTGCAGATTGTGACTGTTATTTCAGTGGTTTTCGCTGTTATTAGTGAGGTTGTGCAGATTGCCACAGTTATTTCACTGGTTTTCGCTGTTATAAGTGAGGCTTGTTATGATAATAACCACCATTGGGTTCATAACAATGGATCGAGGAGTGCTTATGGGCAAGATCACTCGACCCTCATGCATTTACTTTAATAAATTGACACGTTTACAATAATTTTATTTATTCCATATATATTAATTTACATTTTTATTTTAAGTTAAGTTCACCTTTAGTTAAAATTTTAATTTCACTAATTCATTCTTTAGTTCAAATTTACATTTCGCTTTTTTATTCTAAGTTAAGTTCTATCCATAGTAAATAACAATATCATATGCAATTTTTGTTTCAAACATTGTTTTAAATTAAGTTTAATTTGATTCAGATTTTGGCTTTACATTCTTATTTTATTCACCTTCACATTCTTATTTTAAGTAAAGTTCAATTTTTAGTTAAAATTTTAACTTCACTATTTTATTCTTTAGTTCAAATTTACATTTCGCTATTTTATTCTAAGTTAAGTTCTATCCATAGTAAATAACAATATCATATGCAATTTTTGTTTCAAACATTGTTTTAAATTAAGTTTAATTTGATTCAGATTTTGGCTTTACATTCTTATTTTATTCACCTTCACATTCTTATTTTAAGTAAAGTTCAATTTTTAGTTAAAATTTTAACTTCACTATTTTATTCTTTAGTTCAAATTTACATTTCGCTATTTTATTCTAAGTTAAGTTCTATCCATAGTAAATAACAATATCATATGCAATTTTTGTTTCAAACATTGTTTTAAATTAAGTTTAATTTGATTCAGATTTTGGCTTTACATTCTTATTTTATTCACCTTCACATTCTTATTTTAAGTAAAGTTCAATTTTTAGTTCAAATTTTAATTTCACTATTTTATTCTTTAGTTCAAATTTACATTTCT